>VXAV01008920.1:329555-345936 GCA_013399715.1 Alectura lathami | reverse complement strand
AAAAAAAAAAAAAAGACTTGAAGAATGTGTAGCAATTAAGAATGGGAGATTTTGTGTTGAGAAGACCACACATTAAGGCTAAAAATACATTCATGTTGTGGGAAGAGCACTGTTTTCCTAAGGGTGTACTCAGCTGTGGCTGTCCACAAATTGATCTTTTTTCTGCACAGGTGAAAAGCTGCAACTTCCAAGAGGGGAGCAGATCTTGGTGCATTTGTGCGATGGTTTTGCCTTGTTCTGGATCTTACCCTGGGTCAGCACCTATTCAGGGTGCTAATCCACTCTGTGTGCTGTTTGCCAGGGATGCAGAGATGTTCGTAGAGGTCACCAGAGCTTCAGTAATTTGGGTGGAGTGCAAGTCGAGGTGTATAGTCCAAGCTGAACATACTCCAAGTTCAGTTGTGGTGGAATAGGGCTCATTCTAGCTTAGCCAGCAGAGTGTTTACCCAGTTCTCTGCACCTTCAGTTCACTACAGGCATGCCACTGTTTACAAAAGCCCTGCCAGCCATAACTCAAGAGATACAAGCCCTCCAACTCATGCTTTTTGTTCTTCTTTCCATCCAACTTTTCTTTGGTTTTCCTCACACATTTACCTTTTGCACAATCCCTTAAATGAATTTACTCCACTCCACGCTCTTGGGTTGTTCTGATTTCCTGCCACAGCTTGGATTTTAAGTTTTCCCCTTTTACAATCTCTAGCAAGTTCTCATTCAACTCAGTGTTCAAGTAAGTTTGTGATGGGCCTCGACAATTTTGAAGGAGAAGAAGAGAAAGAAGTGAAGGGGTAGGAGGGAGGAAAAAAAAAAAAAAAAAAAAAAAAAAAAAAAAAAACACAGTCTGGAGGGAAAGTTTAATTAAAAAGAGCAGAGTTTTTAATTACCAGGGAAATCTACTTGAATGATTCATTTGCATAATCCTGACGGCAGTGGGAGAACAGGCAGGAACGAGATAAGGTTTCTTTACAATCCTTCTCTTGCTTTTCCATATCTCTCCAAAAATGACTCTGATCCTTCACTCCTCATCTCTCCTGCTCCCTGCTACATTTTCCTACCATCTGATTGCACATTTTGGCCTTGGGCTGTCTACATGCTTAGCTCTTCCTTTCTTATAGCATGATGCATTTTGATGCCAACCATGCACCTTTTCTCCTGTTGAGGTTGTTTAGGTGAGTTGTTACCATTCCCTCCCTTCTTTTCCCACCACCCCCAGACAACTGGAGACCCTTGATCACTGAGCACATGCTGTCAGGCACTTGGTGACATTCAGAGTGAGAGGAGAGAAACCTGTCAGCAGAGAAGCCAACCAGCAGGTCAGAATGCCTTCAGCCACCTCTGGTAGTCAGCGAAATATGACCCTTATAAATTAGACTCTCACATCTCAAAAAACAGTTCCAGTTCAGGCTAAGGTAGAAGTGACGAGCTTTCCATACAGAGCACCAAAGGTGAATTTTCCTTGCCTTAGTTTGCAAATCTATCCACAATAATGTGATGGCTGGCCAATTCCCCTGCTTGCATGCAGCCCAGAGACAGCAACACCATGGGACGTGCCAGTGGCAGAGGAAGGAGGGAAGGTGGGAAGGCAGGAAGAAGGCAGGAAGGCGGACAGGAAGGAAGGAAGGAAGGAAGCAAGGAAAAACCCCCCAATAGCAGCTATGTCCTTCAGCTGCTGCTTGGTGGCATCCCCTTCAACATCCTCCATGCCAAGGCACTCCATCACCTTGTATGCCACTGTCACTTGGCCTGTGGTCACCTGTCGTATCCAATCCTCTCCTGCAAGATGAAATGGAAGCCTGAAATGAGAGCGTACATTCCTGAGTTTATCACTCACGTTCTTTCTGTCAATATCATTGAGTGGCCATCCACTGAAAGGCTCATTGCTTTCTAGCACATTGACATGCAGAGCACCAACACAAAACACATACAAATCCCCCAAAATACGCTCTCTACATTCTGTCCTGCGATCATCTACACTAATATAATATCAGCTTGCTCCTCCACATGCTCCTGGTAACACCCGTTTAGAGTTGATTGCGGTCCAGGAAAGAAACAAAATGTGAAAAAATGGGTCTACAGGGTTCTGTAGTTTCTGTAGAGTCTGCATTCCCCAACACAGTTTAAAATCAAATCATCCAGGTTAATCTTCCTGGAAGTGGCACTTGCAGTTTGCTAGCCCATTAGTGAGACTGGGAGGTTTGCATCTGGTCTTTTTCTCCCAGATAATCCTGCTGGAATAAACACTCCTACATTCTCACATGCCCTCATCAATTGATGTGACTGACCAGACTTAGTTCCCATCGCTGCACCCTTTTCTTATCACCCTTAGTTGCACTGGAAAAGGTCCATCACAAGGTACCCTTAACCCTTCAAGTACTCTCCTTCTATCCTTATAATTGCATTTACAATGCATAGCAAGAGGTGGGAGTGGAGTACTCCCCACTGTGCCAGGGACATAGCTCAGGGACATAGCAGCAGTAGGACTCTCCTGGATCCCCACACAGTGCTTTGCCCCATGAAGACCATCTTCCTCCCTCCCTCTGTGCTGAGCTCCCATCTCCCTTTCTTACTTTGCAAGGCAATAGAGGTAGAGATTTCCATGCTTTGACTGCAGCAGCAGTAGAAAGGTCTTTTGTTGTTACTCCTCAGGTCTCTGAATTGGAAAATGGAAAATTAATGGGAATACTATGGCAAGAAAAGGGTTGTCCGAGCTCTCATCACTTTCTAACATCCTTGATATTAACATAAGTTAGGGATGCTGAGAACCGAGATGGGATGCAGTATGTCAGATAATGCCTGTATCCATACCTAAAATGCAAAAGAGGAAAAAAACACTCTGAGATGCATAGAGGGGGATAATAGGAGAAAAAGGAAGAGAATGGTGGAAGTCGAAAAAGCAGCAGAGAATATTATTTTCCTGAGTGGGAAGAGACTGCAGGGTGGAGACACTTCAGTGTTCCTCTCTTTAGGCTTACGGACGAGAGCTGAAACATGGATTTTTCCTGTTTAATTAAGCTCAGAGGGTGAGACTCACCACAGGAAACCACCAGAAAATTGATTTATCTTTGCTTATGTGCCTACACATGCATCGGTACGTGTGCAGTGCTGTGTGTGGACACCTAGAGAGCATATTTGGGTGGATTTGCATGTGTGTTTTGTGTTTGTGCTTCTGCACATAAAACCAGGCAAGTTTTGCAGCAAGAATTAATGCTACTTCAAAAACAAATGTAATTACTATTTTTAAAAATATTGCAGATGAAAAGAAAAGCAAAACAAGCTTTGAGATTAAACAAACCATTCTGAGGCCTGAAACGTATGGGTGTAAAGCGGTGATTGCTTGTATATATTCAAGGAGCTGCAGAGATATAACAAGCCATACATGTGTTCACGTGATAAAATGGTATGAAAGCACTAGTACACAGAAAATTAGAGTGCACAGAGGACTGCATCTGTGTGTGCACAAACCCACTGAATGTGTCTTTGAGGCTAGACATGGCTGTTCTGAGGAAACAGGAGTATCTGTGTGCACAGCAGGCTGCTGCAAGCACCGAGTGTCTGCGTGTGTGTGTGTGTGTGTGAATGCAGTGAGCTGGGGACGAGCTGTTCCAGCCTGTGAGGGGGAGGGACAAGCCTGCAAGCGTGCGTGTGCAGACTGTAGTCCACGTGTGTTATGTATGGTGAGGTGCAGACACGTGAACAGCTGTGTCTGCTAAGCCCCCTGCATGCACGAGTGCAGTAGGCAGCAGGTGGGCTTGCTGACATGTTTCCCTGGGTATGATTCAGGCACCTACATTTGCGTTGTAAGCACTGTGTTGCTGTACAGTGAATGATGAGTGTATACAGTAAGCAGGGGTTTGTATTGATGCCTGGGAGTGCTGCATGTGCGTCAGCAGTCGGCACAGGCTGTTCGTGCATGGGCTTGTGCACGTGGTCCTATGGGTGCCTTCACCACGGCACCCAGCAGAGGGGAGGGAGGGAGACTGCTGAGCCTCGCTCCCTCTTGATATTGTGTACTATAGCAGGCAGTTCCCAGTTTGCCCCACATGTGCTGCTGGGAAATGCAAAAATTATAAACCTAGGAGAGAAATCTCAGCTGCCTGGAAATTATCAGCAGTGTGGTGTGACTGGTGAAGTGTTGTAGGAATCATCCGGTCCTGTGCTCAAAAACAGATGCTGGAAGTGAACATATGTTAATAATGTGGAAGATCAGGGGATCAGAATCCACAGAGAAGGTGGGCAATTAAATTCATTAATGGTGTAACTGTCCTGGAGGTCCTCCAGAGGGTTCACTGACTACCAGCCCTCACAACCACAGCTATAGTTCTGGTTGCAGAGCTCAGACTAAGTCCTCCAACACCATCCCACAATTCTCCAGCCCAAGATGGTACTTTACCTCTTATCTATCTTTCACTGACCTTCTATGTCTTGCAAGCTCCTTGGTGGTTTCTGTGCTATCTTCAGCCCTATCCCACAGCTGCGTGCTTTGCCAATGCAAACAAGTGCTCACCTCTGCTCAGACAGGTATTTCGCTAGATAAAATAGACATTAAAGACCTCAAACCTCTTTTCAAGTAGAGCTGAGGTCACCTGAGGTGTTGAACAGGTACTGGGGGGAGACACACTTTTCCCTGCACATATTTCTTATGTTTCATTTGGACAAACCAGCCAGCCATTAACGATAGATCGAAATGAATTCTGAGCTGGTGGTTAAACATATGAATCAAGATAAAGCAAGATGAAATAAACCTCCAGCAAGCCTGGTACCACAGTCTTAGCATTTGAAACTGTTTATTTCTCCAATCCCTTCTCTCTTTGCAATGCTCCCTCTTGCAACACAGCTGATTGTTGCAGGGTTATGCCACCACTGACATCAAACTTCATCTCAAACAGCCCTGAAAAATTACCCCTCTAGCTGTATTAGGCATTCAGTGAGCACATCCTGGGATGGCCCATTCCTGTTCACAGGCCAGCTGTGCTGTTAACAAGCCCCTGCAGCATATTTCAGCCTCTGAGCTATGCTCTCTCACATCCTTTTGTGCTTGGCTGGTATTAAACTACATTTGCCTGGGGCAGTTTATGGCACTTTGTGCAAGCATTGGTCACTTCTCTGTCTGTCAGTCCCCAGCAGCCATTGATGAATTAACAGGAGGTGAAAAAAGGATTTTGTATAGGAATATGGAGTTCATTAGTACTTCAGACATCTGCTGTCTGCATCTGATTAAGGTATTCTAAAACATCCTTTACAAAACCACCATCAGTAACAGCTATTCTGTCCCTTTATTTTCTCTGCTTCCTTCTCCTTTTTATGATCTTATTCGTGCTGAGTCATTATAGTAGTCAAATAACAGGTTAGCTTTCCCTGTTTTTCCCACTTCCCTGCCACACTTCCATAACAAAGACCTCAGATTCCTGCTTGTATGCAGTAGATACAGAAGGTCCTGTGTGAAGAGATCACTTTTTGACTGCAGAAGGAAGGACCAACAGCTTTTTATCTCCTACTTGATGCAGAAGTACCTACTTCTTCCAGGTACACACATTTATTTCTTCACCTGCACTGGCCTGTTTAAAAGCTACTGCCTACTTCATGACCTGCAGTAGAATCACAGAATTGTTTAAGTTGGAAAAATCTTTCAAGATCATCAAATCCAACTAACCACCTCACCAACCAAGTCCGACCTCTAGAAGTTAGTAGAATCATAGGAAGGTTTGAGCTGGAGGGAACTTAAAGTCCATCTGGTTCCTACCCCCTGTCATGGGCAGGGACACCTTCCAGAAGACCAGGTTGCCCAAAGCCCCTTGAACACCTGACCTTGAACTTCTCCATGGATGAGGAATCTACAGCTTCTCTGGGCAACCAGTGCCAGTGCCTTACCACCACCCTCGTAGTGAAGAATTTCTTTCTTATATCTCATTTATTCTACTCCCTTCTAGTTTAAAGACATGACTCCTTGACCTATCACTACACTCCCTGATAGTGTCCCTCCCCATCTTTCCTGTAGGCCCCATTCAGGTACTGGAAGGCTGCTATCAGGTTCCCCAGAGCCTTGTCTTCTCCAGGCTGAACAACCCCGACTCTCAGCCTGCCTCCGTAGGAGAGGATCTCCAGCCCTTTGAGCATCTTCATGACCTCCTCTGGACTCACTCCAATAGCTCCATATCTTTCTTATGCTGGGGGCCCCAAGCCTGGATGTAGCACTCCGGGTGGGCTCTCATCAGAGTGGAGTAGGGTGGAACAACAACCTCCCTCAAGGCTGGCTGCAGTTCTTTTCATGCAGCCCAGGATATGGCTGGCTTTCAGGGCTGTAAGCACACATTGCTGCGTCATGTCAGGTTTTTTAACAATCAGCACCTCTAAGTCATTCTCTGCAGGACTGCTCCCAATCCATTCATCACCCAGCCTGTGTTGATGGTTGGGACCTTGCATTTGCCCTTGTTGAATTTCATAAGATTCACACGGGTCCACCCCTCAAGCCTGTCAAAATCCCACTGGATGGCATCTCTTGCCTCTGAAGCAATGATTGCGGCACTCTGCTTGGTGTCATCCACAAAATTGCTGAGGGTGCACTCAATTCCACTATGTCACCAATTAAAATATTAAACATCCTTTAGTGCCACAAAACATATTACCTCAATAAAGAGGTCAGATTTTATAAATAAGCATAAAATGTGTATAAATATGTATATTTGCATAATGTTATGCATTTGCTTATAAATATGGCTATAAACATATGCATCCTCCTTGATGCCAACACTGCGGCTGGCATAGACCTCTATCAGTCCAGGGTATCCACAGCTTTTTTCTAGATTGACATCACATGGGATCCTAGGACTGCAAGGACTGCAAGTGTATCTTTGCTGTTAGCAAAATCAGCACAGAATTTGGAGAGGATACATAGTGAAGCCAGTACAAAGACTCTGTAGAAGGCTAGGCTGTAAGTCCAGATGTACTTAGCTCCTGAGTGGTAGGCAGCACCCTGGATTTATCAGCACTACGAAAGTGTGAGAGAGAAGTCTCATTGGGAAAAAAAAACTTGCCTTTATATCTAATCTGAACCGTGTTTTGTGCAAACAGCTATTTTGTTGTTGTTGTTGTTGCTTGTAAGGGTATTACAAATATCCCAGCTTTATCCTCAGAGAATTATGCACAGAACCACAAAGGAAGGTCTTGTGTATAAGCAAAAATAAAACATTAAAACCAGGCTGGATATTACCTCTCATGGAATCAGGGGGATTATCTAGGTAGCAGCTCAGCACCCTTCCTATACCCCAAGGCTTTTGCTTTTCAGCCATCCTGTTTCTCTAGCAGACAGAGAGCAAGTGAAGGCCTGTATCTTTCAGTGTGTTCATTCTTACCCTTGGAAAGATTCTTGAATTTGTAGCCTGTTTGCAAAGAAAAATGAAATGTTCTGTTCCCTTTCCCGTTCTTCACCAATTCTTGGAAGCTAGTTCCTTGGGGTTCTCACCCCAGTGTTTCTGATTGGCACAGTGGCCATGTGAGAGCTTAGTTTCCAGGGGATATTTTGGAACCAAAGAAAATGATGCTTCAATCAGTGCAAAAGATAATCTGATAATCTGCCTGGGCAGCAGTAAAACTTTGTGATGGTTTCCAAAGACTCCATACAGCTGCTAATGCTCACTAGAGCAGCACAGTTTAGGCAGGAGGATCTATTAAGTCCAGAGCTGTTGTCGCATGGGATGGGAGGAATGAAATAGTAATTATCACCTGGCAAGCCTGGACATCAATTCCATACAAAACAGTGAAAACAGTGTTACTAGCTGCAATCAATAATGAACCAGAGCATCAGAATACAGTTTGTGTCTGTCAATGTGTTTTTATGGAAGGGGTCCTTGTCAGGCCAACCTGTTTGTGTTTCTGATGAGATAACAAGTTCTGAGATACTGGCAATTGCATCAGTGTAAGACTTTTGTAATGGGTTTGATTCATTTCCTGTCTTCTGATTATTAGTATTTTTAATGAGCAATGTAAATATCAGATCACTTCAGAGTTGACAAAATGACTAATCTCGGAAAGGACTTTTCAATGGCAAATCAACACTGAAGTAGGTTGTGCAAGAACTATTCAACGTTGTTATCAATGACCTTGGTATAAGAATAAAATCGCTGCTGGTAATATTTATAAAAGGCAACAATTGCCTTTCAGTGGAGTAGAGTGGTTCTACAGAGAGATCTGAATTTTTTGGGAAAATTGACCAGTTCAATAATGAGCCAAGGTAATCAAAGTGAAAAAGAAAAGAAGGAAAAAGGGAAAGGGAAAGGGAAAGGGAAAGGGAAAGGGAAAGGGAAAGGGAAAGGGAAAGGGAGAAAGAAAGGGATAGAGAAAGGGATAGAGAAAGGGATAGAGAAAGAGAGGAAAAAGAAAAAGAAAAAGAAAAAGAAAAAGAAAAAGAAAAAGAAAAAGAAAAAGAAAAAGAAAAAAAAGAAAAAGAAGAGAGGAGGTTTTGAAAAGGATTTAACTTCCAGAATGGAAAACACAAACAATACAACAAGAACAGCTTTCCAAGAGTAACAGTAGAACACAAAATATGTCCATGATTATTTCAGGATTAATTAAGTTATTTTGGCCTGTACAGTATACACTGAGACTGATACTGTAAAATTTAGGTTTAAAAGTCTGTAAGAGATAAAAAGAAGAGAGGTAAACAAATAAATAAATGGATACAGAGGGAAAAATAAAAAAGGAAGAAAGAAAGAAAAAAAAAATAAGAATCAAAACTTGCAAAAAGGTTTCAGACTATTTGCTTACTAAATGCAAGATTAAGAGGTGATTTGATTACCTTGCTGAGCAAAAAGGAGATGCTATGAGTTACTAAAGAAAAGAAAGATGAGACAAACATTGGAAGAAAATCAGTGTCTGGGTGGTAAAGTCAGGCAAATCTATGTCTAAAATGAGGGTTTGATTTATTTGTTTTCCTTTGTAGAATAATCGATCAGCCAGAGAAGGTGGAGTGTACAAGAACACAAACGCAGGAGATATTATATTTTGTGCATCAGCATGTGTGAAGCAGGTTAGGGCAGATAAATGGGCTGCTGACGCATATTTCTATTACGAATATTTGTATCGTGTTTCTCATTTGGTGCACTCTCCTCCAGGGAACTGCATTTGTTCAGTAGTCTCTGAGCTCAACAGCAGGAGATGGCAATTCTTGGTGTTTAATGCTGTACTGCAGATTTAGATCTTTTTAGATCTTGCAGATTTGCTCTTTTCTGATAAAGCAGACAGCCAATCTGAAGTACAGTTTGTTGACAATCAGTCAACACACTCTAATTTTTAGTACACTCTGACATGATTTTAGTCCAAGACAGCTAGTACTTTACTAGGAAAAGCCAGAACACATTCTGGAGAATGTCAAAGGTCAGTGGCTGTTCCCAAATGCTATGTGGATGAAGGCCCCTTTTGCAGAGGATAGGGGAGTGTAGTCACATGGATGTTAACTGAGATATCCTGCACGAAAACATCAGAACCAAAGAAAGAACAGACGCTGGTCATCTGTGATTTATCAGGACAGGCATAACCCAAGAGAAGACAAAATGACATGCATGACATCCTGGTCACTAAATTGGAAAAGCGGGGGTTTGATGGACGGATGACTCGCTGGATAAGGAACTGGCTGAATGGTCGCACTAGAGAGCCGTGGTCAATGGCTCAATGTCGAAATGGAGACCGGTGACAAGTGGCATCCCTCAGGGGTTGGTACTGGGACCAGTGCTGTTTAACATTTTTGTTGGTGATGTGGACAGTGGGATCGAGTGCACCCTCAGCAAATTTGCTGATGACACCAAGCTGTGTGGTGTCGTTGACATGCTAGAGGGAAGGGATGTCATCCAGAGGGACATGGGCAGGCTGGAGAGGTGGGGCCATGCCAACCTCATGAAGTTCAACAAGGCCATATGTAAAGTCCTGCACCTGGGTCGGGGTAATCCCAAGCACAAATACAGGTTGGGTGGAGAATGGCTGGAGAGCAGCTCTGAGGAGAAGGATTTGGGGGTGTCAGCTGATGAAAAACTCAACATGTGCCAACAATGTGCGCTTGCAGCCCTGAAGGCCAACCACATCCTGGGCTGCATCAAGAGAAGCGTGACCAGCAGGGCGAGGGTGGTGATCCTGCCCTTCTGCTCTGCTCTCGTGAGACCCCACCTGGAGTAATGTGTCCAGTTCTGGGGCCCCCAGCACAAGAAGGGTATTGAGCTGTTGGATAGGGTCCAGAGGAGGGCCACAAAGATGATCAGAGGGCTGGAGCACCTCCCCTGTGAGGACAGGCTGAGAGAGTTGGGGTTGTTCAGCCTGAAGAAGAGAAGGCTCTGGGGGGACCTGATAGCGGCCTTTCAGTACCTGAAGGGGGCCTACAGGAGAGCTGGGGAGGGACTCTTTATGAGGGCATGTAGTGACAGGAGAAGGGGTAATGGCCATAAACTGGAAGAGGGGGAGATTTAGGATAGATATTAGAAAGAAATTCTTTCCTTTGAGGATGGAGAGACACTGGCACAGGTTGCCCAGAGAGGATGTTAATGCCCCCTCCTGGAAGTGTTCAGGGCCGGGCTGGATGGGGCTCTGAGCAACCTGGTCTAGTGGGAGGTGTCCCTGCCCATGGCAGAGGGGTTGGAAGTAGATGACTTTAAGGTCTCTTCCAACCCAAACCATTCTATGATTCTATGATTCTGTAATTCTATGTTTCTATGAAAATAAGCCATCTTCTGTGAAGTGAGGTGGTTTCCTGCTGCTCTTGAATCAGCCATCCAGGATCTATACATGTATAGCTCAAGCTCCACGTAGCCTAGCTCAGAAAAGTAAAACATACAAGACACACACACACAAAAAAAAAATCAACCAGAGCCATAGCCACAACCAGTAAACCAGTTGTTGTAAATTAGTCAAGAAAATTTTACTTTGGCACAACCATCAGTATTATGGTCCCAAGGAAGAAGGGATTTACAGTGTTATAGAGTCTGGTTCTAATCGCTTTTCCATTATGAGGCTCCTCTTCTTGAGGGAAATCTCTCTAGACCTTGGCAACAGCCTTGCCAGTTTCCCTAATTCAGAGACCGAAAATTAATTAAAAATCTATGAATAGTGCCATCTGACTGACTACGTCTGACCTTGTCTCAAAAAATGAAGGTTGTGATATTCAGCGATTTCTTACAACACTGAGAAGAAGCCTTTCTTATCCAGGGCAATCACTCAAGATATCTAATTTCTGTAACCCATCGTGTCCGTCTGTTATATGGATTATTTGAAGCAGTTCCCCTCTGTCGGTTGGCAGAGTCATTTTTAATCAGCCAGAATATATTGCAGTTATCAAAAATGTAGAGCAAATTCCATGAAACAGGTAGACTCATATCAGCAAATATTGAATGAAATATATGTATGGGAATCCAGATGATTAAATTTTTTTTTGTATGCTTTTGGTCATGCTCTTCAGGAGTAAATGAAAGCAATTATTAATGCTTAGTCTGAAAGCTAAAATGTACCAGGGAAGTTTTCATGAAGATAAGGAAATAAAATGCAGAATCTAGATATTAACTAAGGATGCTTCCTTTCTAAGTAGTTAGGAGAACCTTTACTAGCATGTTTCTTCTACCTTGTTTCTTCTCATGGCATAAAACTCACAGTTTAATCTAGTGAGGAACCGGATCTCAACCCCTGGATTACTCATTTTCAGATCATTGCCATCACCTCCTTCCTCCCTTTTATCCACAAGCTCCAAAACACAGATGCTCAGGTGGCTCTCCAGTGCGTATTTTTCCATTTCACTACTAACAGAAGCTGTTACTTCATGGAGGGTCCAGGTGAGACATATCTTCAAAATTTGACCATGCATAAATTAATCACAAAGGGCTTATTTTTGCTACCTTTGTCTTTTAATTAGATGCCTAAAATCTCCCTCCTATCAACTGTTCTGATTTTAAGAGTAGCCTATAGTCCTTATGCTCAGCTCCATCCAGGAACAGAAATCTTGAAGAACAGAGCAGACAAACATCAGTTGGAATAGCTCAGAAACAGCTGTTCTTGCCTCCAGGCCTGGACACTTAGGCATGAGTGACCTGGTTTACCCAGCCATTCTTTCTACGATGAATACCCCTGTGTCTGGTGATAACCAGTGCTTTTCTAACTTTTATTTAAACTCAGTTAACCTTAATATTAGCTAATAATTACCTCACGCCTTGCTTCAGATATTGTACTTCTGGTTAAGCAGAAGTTCTGTTTTATTTTTATTTTGTTCCAGGAGGATTGTTGGGGCTGCTTTTTGGTACATTGTTTTTTTCTTACAGGCACTGATCTCACTGAACTTCCAAAACACTAACTTGGCATGCTGTCTTCAAACAGCTCTGCAAAGAGGATAAAGATGGAAATAAATAGACATATGGTGCACATGAGCCTAATTCACGCAAAGTTACTCATCCCGGGCAGATGGAAATAGATGTTTGAGTACCTTGCTTAGAAAGCTGCCTTTAAAACTTACCTTCTTTTTATTTTTGCTTTGTCATCAGCTTGGCTAATGAGCAGCTCCAAGGCAACTTTTCTTGC
The DNA here is from genome assembly GCA_013399715.1 of Alectura lathami. Taxonomy (NCBI): domain Eukaryota; kingdom Metazoa; phylum Chordata; class Aves; order Galliformes; family Megapodiidae; genus Alectura; species Alectura lathami. Next base: position 333,399 of record VXAV01008920.1, on the reverse strand, counting down.
TGCTTAGACTCTGGTGCGAGATAATTTTTCAGTGCTTTGTCCTCCTTGCCCCTCCTCTCCTGATCCATTTGCAGATTTTGATGACAGAACAATTACTTTAATGGCAGCAAATGTGAAGCTGTTTCCAATGTTAACACTGAAGAGATTGGTCTGATCTAGGAGACATGGAGAAAGGGGAAGTAGAGGGATAAATGCAGCTGAGACTTTCCCATGAACCAGTGGATTGTTCCTCCAACTCTTTCTCCCTTATCTGTGGGTCTGCAAAACTCTCCCATGTGATTTTTTTCTCCTGTGACTTCTGGATGTTCTGTCTGTAATTACGATTCTGCCATAGGCACAACTCATGTCAAGTTGTTAACTGCTGGGAACTGAGGGGATTTGTCAGAGACACATCTCTCCTTTTTCTTCATTTTTTTCCATTTTTTCCCGTTGCATCATGATCCCTATGACAGTGGAAGATGCAGCATTTTTATCTCATAAAGATGGAAAGTCAATCAACAGTCTCATGACAAGTAACCAATATATTAGATAAATTTTCACTGGGAATCAAAAGAAAAAAAAAAAATAGATCAAAGTGAGTGTTGCCACTATCATGGAATATTCACTCTACCAAAAACCTCCCAGTGTGAATGTCAGCAAGGTTGTGAATGTTCAGATCCCAGAAGAATTCAAGGCCTGAGCAGGATTATGTGGCATCTGGGTATTTAAATCCGTAGCAGTAATCCCATTATGAATCCTATTACGCAGGCCACAGTAATTCAGATATCTGGCTAGTATTTTGAGGCACTACAACCCCACAGAGGGAAAATACTTCACTGTGGTTATAGCTCATCTTTCTATGTATCTTCCTCTTCATAGAGGTATTTGGTTACCAACCTGTGCAAACAGAAGCACTTCTCTCCTGTTGAAAAACAAACATCAAATTATTTGTGCAATATTAGCTATTTTATGTCACCTTAAAACAGGATATTATACCCCGATCACTTCAGTGGAAAACCGGTCCAAAATTCAATGCCTTTATCTTATATTCTACATAGCAGCCATCCTTGTAGGAAAGCTGCTTGGATTTGTCACTGACAGGATTGTGAAGATCTTTCTTCTCCTGTTCTTTTTTGTCTTCCCTTCAAAGTTCTGTCAGCATGTGAGCACAGCAAGATTTTCCACTACAAGATGAGATAAGCTAACGAGCTTACAGGGCAGAGTGTGTCTGTTCTGCAAAGCAGGCCATACAGGACAGAGTTGGAGGAGATGTATTCTTCAGCATCATAGCTCCAAAACACTGGAGTTGGGTGATGAAATCTACATATAAATTACCTCTGCATCTCGGTATTTTTGCTGGAAAGAATAGGCACAAAGAATTCAGAAGGAAGGAAATTCCTTTGCTCAAGTTTTGGGTACCACCAGAGGAGACCATGGATTTTTGTATAGGTCCCCTGAAAAGCTTCTGGCCTATCTCAGAGCACTAGAGCTTGAGCTCAGAATGACATTGTGTTTCACACTTCATATGGACAGAAGTGAAACCTAATGTTTCTCCCTCATTCCTTGCAGCCTGGAGGCTACATCACTTAGACCAGTTTAACTTCTAGCGAACAACTGCTTTTTTTGGCAGGGCATAAACCTTCACCGATGTGTAATTCTGTGAGAGGAATGCTTACTACCTACAAACAGGACTGAAAATTTCCTCTGTCTTCATATACATGCATATTTCATGTTGGAATTGCACTGGGTAGCAATGCTTGAAAAAAAAACCAACAGTTGTAGCTTGAGGAATCCATTTCTTCCCATGACTTCTCCTTTTCTTACTATGTTCTCTTTTTCTTACGTGCTGTCCACCTCTGTCCCGCATATCTGCATGCACTGTTAGATAACAGAACTCAAAAATAGATTCCTTTTTCATCTGGATCCTCTTGGTGAGGAGAGCAGGACCTGCAATTTCAGAAGGGAGGATAGGCTTTAAGAAGTTGATCCACTCCTTGTGTCCCTGAACTTACCTCCTCCCTCTTGAAAACTGGAAGTGTTCTGGATGAATCTCTACTCCTTTCTACCTCTTTCCCTTGTATCAAGGTCCATCTTCTTCTACCATGTCCTACTCACAATCCTGCATCTTCTCTAGCTACTGCTAGATCCTCATGCGTCTCTGCCTCTGCCTTTTTACCCTTTACTAGTGCTCACTGAAATGGTACAAACAGAACAGTACCACCCTCTTGCTTTTGAAATCCTCTCTGTATGTAGCCAAAAGCTATTGTTCAGCCGACACTTCAGCTCCTGAGAGCAGTGTATGTGAATGTTACACCAACGAATGAGGTAATGTCCAGGTTCAATAACAGGACAGAGGTTAGCTTTTGTGTGATCTCCAGCAGCTGCTTTTATAAGCAGCTTTGTTTTGAAGCTGTGAATATTGCTCTTTATGGCTGGGCTTCTCTGTACTTTCCTCAGCTCCCCCCTCTCCATGAGCATTGTTCCTGCCCTGAGATGCCTCAGCTGGTATTCATTCTTCTCCCTCATCAAATTCAAGCTTTCCAAAGAAGATGAAAAAAAAGCAACTGCACAACCATTGTACACAACAGTGCTTTTCATAGATCTTCACTTCCATGTCCTTCTGCTGCCCATCACTTTGAACCTCATGTCCTCTCCTCCAATTAAAGTTATCTTCACAAACCAGCAAACCATGAGTCTCATGCAGCAACTTTTCTGCTGGGGGCACTGGTCTTTGGGAAATGTGAAATGCATCAGCAGCATTTAGTCTCTTCGAATGTCCTTCAGAACATGACTATCGTGCCCCAAACACCTTGATTTTTGAAATGACCACGTCAGTTTCACCTCAATTTTACAGAAGATGGAAGCAGATTTCACTGCACTGTGTTAGGCCTTTTGCCTACTTTGTGCTTGCTACTTATTCCCTCAAAAAGGAGTATGGGAAAGGAGATTATTCACTGCTGACCACGGATGCAAAGACATAATAAGTGCTTCCAACATACGGTGTGGAGAATGAGCAGTACTCTTGGCAAAGTACAAGCTAGGCAGAAAAAAAATAAATACTTATAAACAATGAGAGATTTTCAGTAAAACTCTGCAGAGACCTCTGTCATCCTCCTGAAAGCAGTCTTTTATCAAGAAGCTGCAAGATGGTTATTCTAGCATCAAAGTACCTGCTCATGTTTGTGTTTTCTAAGACATGATCAAATGCTTGGATGTTGTATGTGGGTCCGTCAATGAAAATGACAGCAACTAGAAAATTTTCAGTGTTCTTTATCTCAGATCAGGGCAAATGAGGAGTGTAACAAAAGTCTTGAACAAGACTTTGGCACTTGGAAAATTTAAGTCAATAGAAGAATCTACATGGCTTCAGAAATTTCAAGTTGGTATGTTTAATTGTATTTCCTAGGAAAACAACACTTGTCATCATGGGCTTTCAGGGACTTAGATGCATGGCCAAGATAACATGGATGTCAAGAATGAGGATTTATGTAATTTTAGGGGTTAAATGGAGTCTAAGCATTCTGCCTTTGCTGAAGGCTGAGGATGCATGGATGGACAGCTGCTAAAGCCCAGAAGATGTACAGCAAGTGGCTGAGCATATTAAATTTAGCCTGTGATTAAAACGTTAAGAATGTAAGGGTTTCAAAACAAGAGGAAGAAGGGTTGTGTGTACAGCTGTCCCTGGAGACAGAGCAGATCAAACCATTTTAAAATGTTTTTATTCCCAATTCAAAATCTTTTGATTCTTTCTAGTGATGCCTTTTGTTCTAGTAAATTTACAAGCTTTGGTCTTTCAGTAGGAAATGTTCCCCCCTTTCCAAGTCATTTGGCATGAACTAGTATACCAAGGTTATTAATACTTTTT
>VXAV01008920.1:296986-325111 GCA_013399715.1 Alectura lathami | reverse complement strand
AAAAAAAAAGAATAAATCAATAAAAAATATCCTTTAGCCATAGAAAGCAAGCAGTAAAGTAAGATGAATGTAATGGAGCTAACAGTCAAAGTCATTGCCGTGTGCCAGCATCCCAGGAATCTTGGTCACATCAAGAACACCTTGGTAGGAGATGTCCATAAACCGTCAGCCTCACGAATACACAGGAGGACTCTGACACTGCTAATTAAATCTTTATTCCAGTCCTGCCTGTCTTTGCATTAGTATGCAGAAGCTTAAGGTCAGATAATATCTTAGCCAGAGCTCCGGAGCTTTTTAAAAATGGGAATTCTGAGCACACTCAACTTCTCTCATAGGTTAAATTCTCACTGAGCCTGCATACATAAATCAGGGCCAGAACTGGCCCAGTCAGCCAGCAGGTCTCAGCTCTTCCATGTGCTGAGCTATTCATAGGCATGGTGTCGACACCTTGAGCGCAACATACAGACACTCTAGCTCTGTGCATGGAGAATATATGGGTTATAGGGCTTGGTTTACCTCATTCCACCTTGAGCCCTTTCTTCACCATATGCTGTGTACAGACTTTACCACATGAAGTACATAAGCGGTGTTGTTCTTATTCCTGGTATTTTTTCAACCCGCTGGCTCCGTGACTTATTAGCACTTGAGTGACTTCATTTTTGGAGGAGAATGGTATGTGTAAGAGATTAACCTGCATTTGTGCTTGCGAGTCGTCATAAAAATAACTCCATTTCTGTCTCCCAAAATATTTTGTCCAGAATTAACCAAAAGATTTAGGGCATAGTGCCAGGCATACACAAAAACAAAACAAAACAAACAAAGCAAACAAACAAAATCACACCACTAGACACTTTGATTACATTTTGGACTATTTTTTAATGGAAAGCAAAATTAAACATATTAGATAGACTATTTAAAGCCCTCAAAAATAAAACGGTGTTTTTGCGCACCAAACTAGGCTGTTGTCCTTTGAATTAGAGCTGAATAAAAAACTTATTTTAAGAAGATGGAAAACAAGGAAGAGTTTCTAAATGAATATGACCATATTAAGACATGTTCCATCTTCAGTTTTGTACTAGTTCATACAGACGTATGTCTCAGTATCAGGGAGGCTCATGATCAGAGTAGCAGAAGGTGATAAAGGTTACTTCCAATTAGGTTGGAAGAGCTAAGAGGAAACAGAGTTTCTATGGTGGCAGCTCTCAGAATCATTGAGGATGTGGTTAAAAGTGAGGCAATGCTGGCAGAGCACTGTGAAAGCCCAGATTTGTAGTAACGAAAGATTCGGGACAAGGTCAACACCACTGGCATAACTGGCCATGGAGGACTAGCTCTGGAGGATGGGGCTTGCCAGGGCATCACCTGAGCTCAATAAATGGATCCAAAAAAGTTGAACTTAGACAAGGGACAAGAAGTGTCATCAGAGCTGGCTTTCTGTGGCTGGGTCTTTGCAGACGTGAAGGCTCTTCATGGCCATTTAGTCTCCCTGACAGAACAAAATAGTCTCAGTTGCAAACTGTCACTTCACATTGCAGCAACTTACTGCTGCTTCTGTGGATACCGGAGAAAGAAAGAAAGAAACAAACAAAAAACCACAGAATTGACTAGACATGCCTCTGGGTCATTGGCAATGACCTTTCATTAATAAGGGCCAGTTGGCTAGCAAACGAGTCCCTTCCCATTCCTGGCTGGAGAAAAGAGCAGGGTCATTCCTTAACGGCTTTTTCCACGAGAGTGGGTCCCCACATAGCGAGCCAGAGGCAGAAAGGTGGTGGATTGATGTGTATTGATGCAGCCTGCTGGTGGATTTCCAACAGTCCATCTGCTTGCAAAACTCATGGCAGTTTGACATCTGGATTAAATTCCTGCTGTGCTGTCAGCAGAGAAGGGTCTCAGAGGGCTGAGCTGGTACACACAGATGAAGGAGGTGCACTCAGCCATGTGCACAAGGGTTGAAACAAGGTACAAGCCATCAGCTGAGGTTGCCCTCATCCTAATACAGCTGTTCAATCATATTGAGTAAAAGGAGATGCTCCTGCTGTGCCAGTATTTCAGAGTGCTTCAGTGTATTTCAAAAATGCTATTATATCTGGTCTTTACTGCAGATTCAGCTTATAAAAGAGGAACTCTTTATCTAACTGATGTCTATGTACATGGACCCAGATGTAACCAGACTGAATATTAAGTAGATTTCCATACATTCTGTTTCTTTTTGCTCAGCTCTGCGCCTTCTATCCCAAACTGGTGGTAGAATTTAAGGTCGTCTTCATTCCAAATAGGAGATAAAATAACTCTGCATCCTGGGTCCTGTATTCTACGGACCATACTTGAGCTTCTCAACTCATGATAGCATTGCTTTGTTACACAGTGAACACAACCCCCTTGTGCATGGAAGCTTTGCCTCACTGGCTCAAGCTGCACACCTGTGAACAGGCCACGGGCACACAAGGCAAGCTCACTTTGCAGCAAGGATGTAGGCAGCGCACACGTACATTTCACAGTACAGGGTAGCCTAGGTCAAAGGAGCTTCATACTGATACAGCCCTCCTGATCTTGTTAATAGAGACAGTCCTTTGGGTCTGCACTGCAAGCGGAGCATTGCCTGAGCTTTTCAAGCATGCCAAGGGAGGAGTCCACATCGCTGCATCAGTGCTCGATGTTATCGGAGCTCACAGAAAAGAGAAGTTCTTTGAGTCACTGGAAGAGGTCAGCTGTGTTGTCCTAATCCTCTCAGACCTACTGTCTGAAAATGTCCAGAGTATTTTCTTTATCTGGAAAATGAAAGCCTAAAAACAACAGGCAAATCCTCTGACCTTTTTCTCCTAGACTTTTGCATTCTTATTTTATTTTTGAAGTCTCTGGGACATTGACCGTATTCTTTCTGAACCTCAGTCATTGCCATCTCTGCCTAGACCACAGTCCCAGCAGCAAGTTATTGGTATTCCGACAGGCATGGGAAAAGAAGCAAGTTGCAAATAAAAGCAAGGTTTTATTATGCAGAGTAATTTTACTGTGTAGAGTGAGTTATTTAATTAATATTTGGAAAATGCTTTGAGATTCCATCAATTAATGGAATGAGGATGTACAAATTATCTATAATTATTATTACCTCCATAATCAAGGAACAGATCTTTCTTTTTCTGAGATATTCTGGTAATGAGCCAATAGGGGAATTCCACTTCACTAGGTGTGCTGGGTTTTAGCACTCAGTTTTGCTGCCTGAGTGATAAACGGCATTGAAATATTCCTCACTCTCTTGGCTGTAAACCTTTTAACAGTTTCAATTTTTTACAAGCCATAGACTTTGCATTACAGTCACCACCACAGTCAGCTTAACTCCTTCTGCTGCTTAACACACTATAAAATGTCTCTACTAAAGAACATTTCCATGGAAACAGTCCATTAAAAATGAATTTTATATCTTATGTTTTCTATAAATGGACAGCTCACTTAATAGCCTTTTACTATTGCACTTTGCCAGAACAGCTTCAAATTTAACCGTATTTAATCCTTTTATAATTTGAAAGAGCACTTTTTTTTTTTATTGCCAATGCAAAATTTTTGCTTGGTTCTACGAGCTCTGGGGTATTCTGCAGCACAAACGAGGTGAAAATCAGGACTCATTCCATATACAAAGGGCTTAAACACATCCTTAACAATGTGTGGTTTCTCTACTGATTTAAGTACTTCAGTATGTGCCAAATTCTGTATATTCGAGCCTGATTCCATCACAGTTCTTCTTTCATGAAAAAGCACAAAAAATATGTTCTTCAGTAGAACCAACCTCAAAATACTTCTTTTGGGAAGATGACTCATCAAAGGAAAGCCCTGTTTTGACTTTCTCTTTACTTGCTGAAACACTTATAAAATAAAGGTGATATTAAGGAATATTTATTAGCATTTATGATGTATTGTAATCAAAACCAGAATCTTCTTTGAATGCAAAAAAAAAAATAAAGCTATGTATATATACATGTATCTGCATTTCAACACTTTACCATTACCTGAGCTCTTCAAGAAGAGAATTAATTCTCAGTGGTTTGTAAAATTTATCAGAGCTCTCCCAAGGGAAGTTTTGGCCAGTGCTGTGTCTGTGGTTCAGTTACCAGAGAACTCAGGAGCTTAGAAAACTTACTGTATCGTTACAAATTAGTATTTGTCTGTTGATCTTCTTTACACAAATACTATCTGAGCTTGCTTTAACTGAGCTGCTATTCATTAAAATTTCCCTAAAATTTTGTATTTTCCAACTGGTCTGTGCTCAGTCCCCCTGACGCCTTCCAAAAGACCCATGAGTGACCACAGACACAACTCTAGGCACGCAAAGCTTAGCTGCAGAAGAAGATCCCATTCACCTGCATGTGCTCCAGCCTTTTGACCAGTGTGGTGACCTCTGCAGGACTTACATCAACCAGAGGGTTTCCTGTCCCTGAGGAAAAATATCTCTCACAGAGGAGGAAAGCTACCAAGTTCCTGAGTTATCCCCAATGTACACAGCTGCTAAATAGGTTGGTCTGTGCTTCTGTCTCCTTCCTCGTGCCCTTTAACAATCTTGCTTTGGATTTTTCTGCATTTCTATTGGAAAACCCCACTACAGAGCTGAATACAGCTGAACAGCAGATATGCAGATCCAGTGACACGTTACTTGCAGTAACTATCCCAGGAACAGTGATGAATGTGTTGCTGTAGTTCCAAATACACATAACAAATTTTCCTGGGAATCCCGAGCAGTGTGTTACATTTTTACCTACATTTTTTTAAGTTGAGTGAGCGCAGATCATGACCACACAATCAGGGTAAAGGGTACCAAGAGGGGAGCTGGATACTTTCCCAGGCAGATTTTTCACAAAATAAAAAGCATGTATCGTGCTGTACATGTCTCAGTGAACAGTCACTGGAATTTAAAAGCGCTTAAAGACTTAACAACTGACAGGCATTAAATTTTGCTTCCTTTTAACCATGAAGACTGCAATGAGGCCTGACTAACAAGGGCTAATTCATTGGAAAACAATCTCAGTTAGAAAAGATGCTATGAGCAGTTATAGTGATATTCTCAGTAGTACTTAAAAATAGTATTACTTCATGCTTTCTACCTTCCTAACCCTGCCCCTCTATCTCCCAATGTGTACACCAAGATATTCCTACCACCACCTACTAATATCCAAGAATATAGAATATTCAGTTACAAACTGTATTACTAGTAGAAGATTTTGCTAAAGGTCAAAATCAAGATCAAGATTCCTCAATATTTAGCTTCTGGCATATTTCTGAACTGTACAGATTTGTGTGGGATATTTAGCAATTAAATGAATTTTACCAACAGAACACGACTGCTGTCACCAGACCAGAATAGAATAGAATAGAATAGAATAGAATAGAATAGAATAGGAGTAAAGTAAATATAAAAATATATAAATATAATAGAATAGAAAGGAAAAGGATAGTTAAGTTTAGCATGACGCTTATTGTGTTAAATGCAATCCATATTGAATGTATGTCCTTACATAATGAAAATTCTTCCCTGTAACAAAGTTTTTTTTGGTGTGTTCGTGACATCATGGATATCTTCAGAGAGTTTTGAGAGAGTGAAGTGCAGTATGGGTGTTGTTCAGAAAAAGGATGTAGTAGGCTGTAATGTCTGGAACTATGATTATTTATGAGTATCAAAAATAAATGTGAATATTAACATTTGAGAATGTATCACAGATTACATATTAGGATGAAGATAAATGAGTCTGTGTGGTACAAGGCCAGAAATCATTCAAACTATTAAATTCTGCTTATGAGAAAGTAAATAATGCTTGGGATGAGAACGTGAAGGGGAATGGAAAGAGGAATGATATCAATTGCAAACAAAGCCCCTGGGATTTGAGGGGCTGTGCAGACTTTATGATGAAGCACACCTTATTCTCGATGGAAGTTAAAATATGTTAATGCATGGCAGGATTCTCTACCAGAAAAAAATCTGTTCTTCTTAAATATATGTATTTGTCCTTCAGGAGGTATGAGAAGGCAAGAAGCCAATGGGCTGCTCTGAAAAAAAAAGTATCCAGAAAACTTATCACTACTTGTCAGCAGAAATCAAGATGGGGAGCCAGTCTGGTCATGTTGTTGAAGTCATGTCTCTGATCTAAAGTCCTCTGGGGAGTAAGGAACATGGTATAATTGTAGACACACCATGATAATAGACTGCAGTCAGTTGCAATTTAGGTCAGATGATCAGCTGATTTTTCCTTTTCTCCAGCTTGATTCAGTGTCTAATAAACAGAGGCAAAAGACATTCTACTTCCTCTCAGGTTAGCATACTTAAGGGGACAAATATATTGAAGAAAAATGTAAGTAATAATAATAATAATAAAAGTATCTTGGTTATTTTCATTCCAATTGATTTTGTGCTCACAGGGGTGCACAGGGAGGAAACCAGAAATCTTTATGATGGCAGACAGAAGGTAAGAACTATAGCCCCACTTCTTTTTTTCCAAGAGGAAAGATCCACTCAGCAGGCAGGAATGTTGGTAGATATACAGGTGAGTTAAAAGTGACTTGGGGTCAGCAAGAGAAGCAGAGTTAAAAGGGGCTGAGAGGTTCAGAGAGAGAAATTTGATCAAAGGTATTTGGTAGGAAGGATGACTGAAAAGTTACTGGAGCCTACCAGCTGTGGATGTTTCAGTGTTAAACTGGTGCAGACACTCTGATCTACATTTCTGTAAATTTATTCAGCAGTCCCCCAGAACAAGCTCGTATGCTTGGAACTCTTCTTTTCCAAGATGTCATGAATTCAGATTGTGGTAGTTGTCTATCAAATGATAGACCCACCTAACTAGAGGAACTGCATCACATTTGGAGCTGTGCATCTGAGATACCCTGAAAGCCTGAGTTTCTCTCACATCACAATGTCTCCATTCTTGCCATGAACTCGCAGTGCAGTAGCACAGAGAGCATTTCTTCCCTAACCTATCCTTCTCAGTATCGAGGCTCTGCAACATCTTGGTCTGCAGCATCTATGAATTCACCTTGGAAAATTATCTGCAAATTTTTGTCTACAACATCCCTGTCTGGAGAGGGTAAAGTCATTCTCCCTTTCTCCTTACTGGTGAGGTGGAAGGTTCTCAGCAGTTCCGAGCTCCAGAGGACTCTTTTCCCTTTTCTGTTGACATCTTCAGCAGCCCTGGTAGTCTCATGGCTGTGCAGAGGAACCCCCCAGAAGGGCCTGACTTCCCATAGGAAAATTAGACCATCAAGAAATTTGAACAACATGCCTCTTATCAAATATTTATCTACATGAAACTTCAGCTTTTAGTCTTCCAAACCCAACACAGTGTTGGATGCAGAAGGGCTTCCTAGTTTCCATGGCTCAGCTAGTGTCTTAGCCATGTGTTACACCTACATTGAAATGAATTCAAGGATCATGTTTCTTTCTGCTGTGTCTTTCCTGTCATACAAAGGGAAAATCCCAGGAATCTTCTTGCTGTGCTATGCCGTGCAGACACAGGCTGAATGCCTCATTTTCCATTTTCAAAAGGCAGAAAGGGTAGGTGTCTTATAAAGATCACCATATTATAGAAGATAGCTGCTGAGAAATCGACTTAATAAAGAAGGGGCAATGATCTAAAAAAAGATATCTCGTTATACTGAAACTTCATTAATGCTAAAACAAATCATTCCATCACATTCCTAAGGGAAACTCTTCTCTGGGAAGCTTTTTGGCCAGCTCATATAAAAATGAGGAAATGTGTTAACAGTACCTGGATCCAGCCATGAGTTCACCAGAGGGACTGGTGGAGAGCAAACTCCACGTTTGCCCCATGACAACTGGCTGGTGCTGATGTGAAATGGGCTGGTGGATTGCATTCTTCCACTCCTTATAAATCCACCTTCAGTGTTCACTAATCACCAGGCTTCCTTGTCATTCTGAATGCTCTCATGTCTGGCTGCCTTTGTGTTTTCCTTGCGAGCATAGGATGCTTCTGAGTGAATATTTACCTTCTGATAATTGCACTATATTAGTCCTCAGGGCCTCAGCTGCCTCAGGAAATGTTGTTAATTTTCCTGATGTTCTGCTATCTTGTAATTATTTAAAAGTTGACACTGGAATAGCAATGCAATTTGGTTATTAATTGTGAAGTAGCCTTTTTGGGCGTGCTTTTGAAATGCTAAAGCAAATTCTGGAACGTAGTTTGGGCAACTTACATTCTGGAGAGTAGAACAAACACAGATAAAAGAGGCTACCTCTTTTGCTCTCGCTTTCCTTGTTCACACTTTATGTTTCAGACAGGCTGCATAATCTATTTTGCCTAGAGATAAATGTAACTTCCAGTTTACTAGAACACCCCCAGCTGCTAAGTGTAACATAAGACGAAATGAAGGCTGTGAGATAGCCTGTGAGGCATCTGCTGCAGGGCCATATCTCCCACTGAATTCTGCTCTTCTGTTCTGAAGAGAGCTTTGCTTTTGGGTGGATGACACCAAAGTAATTGGGTGAGCACTGGATATTTCATGATAACTGCCAGGCAAGGTGGTTGAAATCCAGATAGGGCACTACTGATGATCAAAATCATCTTTATGCATAAATTATAGCTGAAAAAATACTTTCAGTCTCATTTCTAAAACAGCTAGATAAGAACAAAACCTGACCTTTTTAAAACCTATTCTTGGTTAGAGATGTCTAGATGGAAAGCTTATTTCCTTCTGTGAATTGGGTAGATAATTATCTCCTCTGTAAAAAATAAAAAATAAAAAAATGCAGCATTTTTTCTTTACCTGTTTCAACTTACACCTACTGTATCTTTAATTTCTTGTAAAAAAAATTATGTCCTTCAGGTAGGTATTTCAAGACTTCCTAATTAGATAACAACTCAAATATCTCATCAACAGACTTCTAACCTGATGGTATCCCTCCAGCCTTCAGCTACTTGTCCAGAAAGGGAGGATACCTGTATCTAACACACCTGTGAATAATTATGGATCAAACTGCAAGAATAAAACACCTGTGGATACACAGCTGATGTGAATTTGATCTTAGATCCAATCTTAAGGCAGTTTATGCAAGACGAAGTAGAGACAGCTGTTATGCTTGATTCTGAATGTGTGAAGTTCACTGAAGATCTTTTGGAATCTGGTGGTTCAGATATTGAAATTGCTTAAGGTAGACACTCAAAATCCTGGTTCTTTTATAAGTTAACTAGCAGTGCATTGAATAGCTAATGCTGAACAGGCAGAGGGAATGACATAATACTCTTAAAAAGAAAATAAAAATTGCTATAGAGCAGAAAGCTGCATGGTTGTATTGTCCCACCACCTCAGACTTCTTCCAGATGCACACCCAACAATTCGCACAATTTCTATAATCCCCTACTTCAGTAGCCAAGAACTTTCTAGAGTAATTACATCCTTAAGGAAACACTGTAAAGAGACGGAGGAGACTTATTGCTGTCAGCAACTATTTAACATGAAGGGATAGAGGAGACAAAGCCAGGCTTTCCCATGTGATAGAATGAGGTGTAGAAAGCATAGAACGAAATACAAGAACTTCTGGTTAGATGTTAGATTAAAAAAAATAACTCTAGTGCTAAAAAAATATTGAAACAGTAGAAAAAATGTAATATTTTCATCACTGGAGATAAAGCTATACTGGACAACAATATATAAAATTGACATCTAATTTTGAAATTGGTTCTGACTTCAAAGTTAGTCCTGCTTTAAATGTGGGGTTTGACCACAATCCCTGCTATCTCAACAGCTGTATGATTTTCCATGAAGTGTTACCTGACCCTCACCAAGTCTGTAAGAGTGACATCTGTGCTCCACAGGTGTTGTGTGTCCCTATCTGCTTCTGGATATCTGTTACCTCCAGTGTAGCAGAGCATCATGTTTGCTGAGAATGAGGAAAACTGGTGTCACAGTAATTGGTACACGGCTGTGTAATTGGTTTCTAGAACTGGTGTATTTTCTTTCATCTTCCCTTGAAAGACTTCCTTGATTGTCTTTCTAATCCATCTCTTCATATTTTATCACTTCTTATCATGCTTGGTGAGGCTTCAGTTCAGCCAATCCCAATTGTTACAGGTTTTCTAATCATTTTATTTAGGGAAATAAAATGCAGAAGGGCAACTTAAATGTTAATGATGTGAGATATGGCTTTTTTATACATAAAATCCATCATTGCTTAATGATCTAAGTCACTGCAGACTCCTGGTTAAGGTAGATAACAGCGTGTGGCACTTCCAGAATAAGGCAGTATGAAGTGGTACTTCAATTAACAGATATTGCAAGCCCACATGGTAATGAATAACAGAATCTATGCAATGAGTTAACAGCTTAGGGCTTCCCAACTTTTGCAGAACCTTTCTGCATTTTAAGCCTGCTCTTCCTGAAAAAGCCTCCCTTGTTGGAGGTGAATCATGAATCAGGATACATGCTGAGGGTTGGATGCAATCCTAGGTAAGTTTGCGTTTGCAGTATGTATTTCAGTGCATGTTGAGTATTCTTTCCTATAGTATCTCAGCATTGTAAGATAATTCCTGGTTGATTTGCTCAGTAAATGGAGGAGAAGCCTGACAACTCAAAAGATGTGACTAGAAATACAGTAAAAGGCATTTCTCTAATTTCTCCAATTTCACTTTGGCAGGCCTAACTGTTATGAAGATCAACTCCTGATTTAATGTGAACAGCTAATGAAGTGGAAGGGAAACAGTCTCCAGTTCTTCATGACTCTACCTGGAGTATTCAGCTCTGGGGCACCCAGCACAAGAAAAACATGGACTTCTTGGAGCGGGTCCAGAGGAGGCCAGGAGAGTGCCCAGAGGACTGGGGCACCTCTCCTGTGAAGCCAGGCCGAGAGAGCTGAGGTTCAGTCTGAAGAAAAGAAGGCTCTGGGGACACCTTATAGTGACCTTCCAGAACCAAAAGGAGGCCTGCAGGAAAGGTGGGGAGGAACACTTCTAGTGACAGCACAGGAGTAATGGCTTTAAACTGAAAGACGATAGATTTACATCAGACTTCAGGAATAAGTTCTTTACTCAGAGGATGGTGAGGCACTGGAACACGTTGTCCAGAGAAGTTGTGTGTGCCCATCCCTGGAGGTGTTCAAGGCCAGGTTTGATGTGCCTTTTGGCAACCTGGTCTAGTGGAAGGTGTCCCTGCCCATGACACTGGTGTTGGAACTAGATGATCCTTATGTCCCTTGCAACCCAAACCATTCTACAATTCTACGATTTTGAATTTTGTCCTGGCTTGGAGTGCTGAACGCCGCAGTTGAACAACAACCATGAGTCATACCTGAGACGGTATTTTTCTCTGTGAAAAGCAAAACAGAATGTACCTGACTATGGTAGATGTATGAAAGCCTTCATAGGATGACGCAAGAAAATTCAGTGAAAAACAAGACCAAAACATACAGACAGTAAATCAGGGGAGAAGTGCAACCCCTTTTCTCCTCTCCATTCTACATGGAGACTGTGAGTGTGATAAGTGTTGAGTGGACAGCTTCCCTTTGGGGCTTCTTTGGCTTAGTGCCATGCAAACAAAATCCACCTTGTTTCCGGTTCACCCAGCTAGGACAGTGTGCATCTGCTCTAACAATCTATGTATGTAGGTGTTCTCTGATAATGGACTAAGAATGTTTTTTAGGTTATAGCCTATGTTTATGTACAGAGAAAGTGTACCATGAGTAGCTTCACTGATAGCAGCAGGTTGACAGTGGCATAAGCCCAAGACAAGACAGCATGTTGGTATTAATGCACAATGAAAATGTTTCCTTAAGTACTTTTGCTCTTTGAAAGCATTGGACCAAAAGAGTTCAGGTCCATTTAGCAGCTGAATTCCTCAGCTGAAAGAAAGATTTCAGTAGCAATGAGATACTTTGTCTTTATTCATACGCAATATTTAATTTGGAAATATAGCCCCCAAACAACAAATTATTAAAAGGCAAAAAGCTTTTGATCCAGGGTAACTATTTTATTTAACCCAAGATGAAGGTTTGTTTCAACAAAAGAAGTTGATTGTTTGAGGTTCGTTTAACACAAAAGAGTGTTTTTACTGCCTCAGTTTTTCCAGTTTGTCACCTGAACAAAAGCAAAGAAAGAAGATAAAGAAGGTTCATCTGTTACATACAACACCTAAGTTGTAAAACAAGCTGGAATCCATCCAAGTTAAATCTCTTACTACCCTAGGTCTTTCCTAAAATCAGCAGCATGTGTAGTAAAAGGTATGTAACTGCTCCTTTTTTCTTCTTTAATGAATAGAGCAAGTATTTACTCTCCTTTCCAATGTCTGTGTTCTTGTACTACTTCTACCTTGCAACAAATACAACAGAGAGCTCAGACTACCCACAAAGTATTCATTTCCCTCCCCTCTCCATCTTGCTCAATCATGTCAATGTCTCAGGCATAAAATTTTCATAGTCACTAACTGCCCAATTGTCTCCAGCTTTACTATTTAATTTGGAAGCCATCTCTTTTATTTTACTTTTTAATAGTCTGGTTTTGACAAAGCGTGCAAAGAGGAGTGGGTAGAAGCAAAGCAGCATACACATCAAGTAAGTTTTTTTTTTGGAGGAATTGTTCTTCATGAGCTCTCCTGCAACCTCAGGAAAGTGGTGATGGTGGAATAAGAATTGGGACTTGGGTCTGCCCAAGCAGGCACAGCTTTCTCTGACAGACCAGCTGAACCTAGGAACACATAGAGACTGCAAAACTGATGTGTCTCAGTGAGGCTCAAGCAGTGTCTTGGACTTCAAAAAGTACTAATGGTATCCCAGCACGGGACAGGAGTAAATTTCCATCTCAGGATGCTTGCAGTAGCTGGATGTTTTCATCCTTTCCAATCTCAAGGAATGCGCTAAGTCACGATGAATTGCAATAAAACATTCTTGTTGCCCATTTCAGGAAGAAATTAATTTAATTCAACCTCTACTGCCTCAGTTGCCCAACTCTGATTATAAAGGACACAGGGAACTGGCCTCACATGGAGTCAATGTGCTGTAGACTAACACAATTAACCCCATGAGGTCCTTCCACACTGTGGACACAGACAACTAAGATAGTTTTCTTCTTCTGAGACTCCATCTTCAGCAGCTCCTAGCACTAGCAGCAGAAACTATAGTTTTGCAGATACTGAGCCATACTCAGAAATCACACCGAAGGGCACTCCAGTGAATCTCATGGGAAGCACATACATGAGAATCTGGCTGGTAGAGTCTGGTTTTGCAATGCCGTTAACCCACCCAAGAGCATGTCCTCCTGCCTTTGCCACACAGCCCAGTGGTCCACATGGGTCTTGGCAGTCTTGTGTTCTTGAGCCATGTGTATGGCACTTCAAAGGGTGCTTCTCGCTGGCATGTAGATTAACAGGTTTTACAGAGTGATATGGGTAGTATAGAGGCAGAATCATAGAATCATAGGATGGCTTGGGTTGGAAGGGACCTTAAAGTTCATCCAGCTCCAACCCCTGCCGTGGGCTCGTGCCACCCACTAGATCAGGCTGCCCAGGGCCCCATCCAGCCTGGTCTTGGACAGCTCCAGGGATGGGGCATCCACAGCTTCTCTGGGCAATGTGGAGAGCACCCACATCTGCAGGAAGGTGGGGAAGTAGGGAATCTGACCCTCCCTGCAACCCACAGGCCCTGTGAGAGAAGCAGGATCATGCAGATATAACTGAGTGTGTGTGTGTAGAGAACATTTTAGCACTAATTACAGATGATTTGTTTAGAAATTTTTAGTCGTTTGTTGCAATTTTTATATGTGTTTTGTATTGCAGTTTATGTGTTGTATTGCAGATATCAATCTTGAATGCTAGGTTAGCTTATTGTTGATTAATTATGTGTCATTAATAAATCAATACACAGCTTCAGTTCTGAGTTGGTTCAGTGTGAACTGAATGGTTTTTCCCTGCCACATGCACTTTGCAAGTCTAGTCAGGCTATGTGGGTACTGTTCTGGTAATATCACTCACAATGTGTTGCTGGCCATAGCAGTTTATGCTCTGGATGCAAGGTGCACAGCACGAGGGGTCTGGAGGGAGTTAGCCAGAGGTTCACAAGTGCATAGTGCAAAACTGCCGGGGGGGGGGGGGGGGGGGGGGGGAAGAAAAAAAAAAAAAAAAAAAAAAAAAGAAAAAAAAAAAAGACAAAGAAAAAAAAATTGTGGCCATTGTTGAAACAGCACACAGCACAGAACAGCAGGGAGCCAACTGCCTCCATCTCTCTTAATTACTTTGTACTTCCACTTTGTATAAATAATAAATGAACAGCCCTTAAGCTATGCTCTCCCCAGTTAACCTTATGGGTTGGATGGGGCTTCAAGCCCTTGCAGTGCTGGCAACATAATTGCTCACGCACAGTGGGGCAGCTCACTGTAGCAATTACAAGGCTGTGCTTTAGGGTAGCCCAAAGCTTGGGGTTAGCACTTGCTCAGCAAATGTGTGGGAAACTCGAAGTTCAGTCCCTGAAGTGACAAGCGGTTTTGTACTTGAACAAAATTTAAACACACCAGATGACTGAAAACTTGGGATTTTCTCAGTTTCAGCCT
Source organism: Alectura lathami (assembly GCA_013399715.1). NCBI lineage: Eukaryota > Metazoa > Chordata > Aves > Galliformes > Megapodiidae > Alectura > Alectura lathami. Next base: position 310,586 of record VXAV01008920.1, on the reverse strand, counting down.
ACTGCAGAGTCAAATCCTACCCGTAAAAATGTAGGAGAACTTATGGATTCTTACATGATTAAACAGTTGCTTGTCCAGCGCTGTAATGGAGCTCATTTACCAAGGCATCCATTCTTGGATTAGGGCTTGCAAGTCCTGAAGCAGGTTGCTCTGATCATTTTGTGCATTCATGTGATTTGTATAATCTTGTGGCAGACAATGCCAAACTGCTCTAGGGTCAGAGGAGTCCAGGACTACAACTAACAGGTTTTTATAGCAGAGGTTACCACAATTTACGGGAAATCCCCATTTATTTTTCCTCTTAGAAACAATTTTGAAGAAGTCCAGAAGGTCAAAGATTGTTCCTACGTAATAGGTATTAGTGGGTCCACATCCAAAATATTGTCAGAAGAAGGTCTGGTCGCTCAGATAGGGCAAGGGGAAAAGGATCAAGGAAGTGAGACCATAGTGAGGTATTTCTGCCCCTGTGAAAGCTTCACTTTGTTCTAGCTTCTGTTTAACATGCCTCTATTTCTCCCTCTTTTCTGCTGTTTCCAGTGGTTCTTCTACAGCAGTAATGACAGGATCCTGTTAATAGTATCCTATGGGAACTACTCATTGAGATGAGTCATTTTCCCCTTTCAGTTCATCCATCAGCATATCAGCATCTCAGGTCCAAAGGGCAATAATTGTGGCCCCTGGCATCCTTGAAGCAACCAGAATCTTGCCTCAGAGAAGCCATAAACCTATGCTTGACAGTGAATATGCCACTACATGAAGCCTGTGAGGTCTTTATGTCTCTTGACTTTTAGCAGGCTGCCTCAGTAGAGTGCATTTAGGATGAAAAATGATGAACAACAAAGGAGACAGAGAGGGGGGAAAATCCCTCTGCAGATACAGAGCTGAGCTCGTTAGATCTATTGCAGCTCTCTTCTCAGGGCATTGATTGGGAGCATTTGTTTCCCCTTTAACGTCAGCGTTGACATTTCATTGTTACAAACCTTATTCCCTCCTAAATGCCTCTCTCTTTCAGGGAAACATTAACCAGGACTGAGAGATTATTTATGTCCCTAGAACTTTTCAACTGGGAAACAGGCCTGTGGGCAAGTTTGTCATATTTTTCTCCACTGATGCTTCAAGCCTGTGGAGGAATCTTTTCTACTCATCACCTCAACTAACATTTGCCAAGTAAATGTTCAGCTCCCACCTAGACAAAAGTCCTGGTGCAAATTCCCAAAACCTTGGAGACACCAGTACTCAGAATCAAATCACAGCTTCCCTACGTAATGCTTTTCCCAAGTTACCTTAGCAATAAAGAAAGAACTGTCTGTGCCAGTCCAGGATGCTAAGACTTCATTCAAGAACTGCCTATTTTTTCCTTTAAAAACAAAACAAAACAAAAAAAAAAAACACCATAAGAAAATTTCTCAGGCTTTTAAGGGCTTTTGTGTCACTTTGTGGTCTCTTTATTCAGCAGTATGGACACAAATCCTTAGTATCTTTGTGCTGCATTTCATACAAGGAGTATGTCTTTTAGTTTCTTTGTGCCACTTCTTTTGTCCAGTGTTTCAGTAAAATTGCTTACAGTTAAAAACACTTACATATCTCTTGGGATCTTTTATTTGCTTTTGAATAGATCTTCATTTAAGAGAGCAATATTTCCAGGTGAACGAAATAAAATGCCACTCTATGTTCACAAATCAAAAGGAAAGGGAAAGTTGAATGCTTTGGGAGTGAAAGCAATCCCTCTCTCTAGCTGCACAAATCTGTTTGTAGACCTCTGCCAATAGGAAGAGCTTTTCAGGATTGAGAGAGATATTACTGCAACTGAGACAGGCCTCGTTCAGTTACAGTTGCACAGAAGTCATAAGTCTGGAAACTGTTTTATTTTGTTTTTTATTTTATTTTATTTTATTTTTGACCAATTTGAACCCAAGCAGATTACATTGGAAAGTCTGTCTTGGGAATTACAGGAGGATTTTATGTATGAAAGTAGTGATTGTCATAAAAACAACAGGAGTACAAGATCAAGGAAAACATCAGTCATCAGAAAACTCACTGAAATTATCAGAGATTCTAGCGCTCTACTCAGGTAAGAGAAAATTACCAGGACAGCACAAGTCACATGGAAATTTATTCTAAAAGATACAAATACCCAGTGAGCTCAAGAGACCTACACCTAGTCCTTGTTTCACGGCTGCACGTAACGAAGTGGGACATGGTGGCAGCCTAGGCTGAACCTGGGGTTTAAACCCTTTGAGCATGTCATAAGTGAACCTTCCAGATGCATTGGTATGTGAAGGAATCACATTAAATGAAAGATCACAGCTGAAGGCGTAAGGAGGTGCTTAAGACAGTTCATCTACCAGTTCAACAAAAAGAAAATCAGCTCTTGCAGGCAAGTAGCCTGGGTTTGCCTAGGCTACTTAACATTTACAATTATTTTTTCACCTTCAAGTAAAGATAATTGCAGGGCAGTTCCACCTGACCATGCAGACTAGTCAGCATGCAGAATAAATAAATGCTGCACAACTCAACAGGTCCCCGGTTTGCCTGCCAACATTAGGAATTATCACTCCACCAATGATTTAGTCTTCCTGACACCCTCTGCTCTGTCTCACTGTGTCTTCAAGGCCCAGGAGAGAGGTGGAAGGAGGGGGAAGGAACTAGGAATCAAAGCTGTGCAGTACTGAGTAATTAATGAAACTCTGAGCTGTGGTTGACTAGAGCAAGGAAGACTGTGATGAGCAGTCAATGATTGATTTCCCATGCCTAAGTTGTCCCAGCTCTAGCAAGAGAAAGATCTTAATTTTTAATATCCACCAGCTCTTAGGATGCTATTGATGCAGCTATTCTGAATCTTCCTATATAACTGACACTGAACTTCCATGGAAAACTCAGGGCAGTGCAGGAAAAGCATGGTCAGGTGTTGTGCTCTAGTTTGTTTGGCTCTGTAAGAAAGGTCCTTTCTCCAGAACAGTCCTGATATCAACGGGAGTTCAGGTAGACAACCTTAGTTCAACCAAGGAAAGACCTTGTATGGGCAGTGATAAGATCATAACTATATTGCACTCCATAGGGTAAGAAACACTTACCTGAGCACCTGACCACGCCTGTCACCTCCTCTCAGACTTCAGTGCTGGTTCAAGCACACCAATGAAGTTCCTCCCATAGCATGGATGCTGTGGGGTGTACCTGAAGTTATGCACATCTTTTGGAGGAGCATAAAATGAAGCCTTGCAGTTGAAGGCGTTGCTGTTCACCTGTCACCCTGCAAAATCTTCCTTCTTTGCAAATTGTACTTATGACACTGCAAGCAGATCCCACAGAATGGAAGAAGCCTGCTACCCTCCAGAACTTATTTGACTTCTATCCACTCTGGGAAAATTAACACCCATCATGAGAATAAATAACACTGTTTACAAAAAGACTTGGGAAAAAAAAAAAAAAAAAAAAAAAGAAATGAAATGAAAAGTACACAAGCCCTTAGAACCCTCTAGCTCAATTGAACTGTTCTATGGCACTAACAACAACAGAAAAATAAGTATTAATAGCTTGGAATGGAGCACCTGGACAGGGAAAAAAAAAAAAAAAAAAAAAAAAAAAAAAGAAAAAAGAAAAAGCCGCAAAGAGGAGTAAAGAGCAATAAAATTTAGAACCAGAGCAGCCTAGCAACACAGCTTTCAGCAGGGGCACTGACAGAGCACTGAAAGAGCTTTTCTAAACACCACTGTAATGCTGCATTAATGTGCACTTCTTACTAATAGAGAGTTTCTAAAAATTGCCTGGAGGTGCAGGCAACATTCAATATGGAAGTGTTGTTCCAGGTGGAAAGGCACTGTGAGGCAATGCTGACTTTTTGCAAAGGAGACAACATCTCCTCGTATGAAAGGTCAAAAAGGGGGATCAGTCCTGCCTGCTTCTACCTGCATCCCAATGCTGCTCTGGTCCCAGTCCTGGCAGCATCCAGAAAAAGGCTTCTGTGCATTTAACAGGAGCCGACATCAGGTGGCCTGTGGCTGGTTGTGCTGCAGGATGGAGTGGGAAAAAAGGGTTCAGAAAGGAGCTGAAGAATGCAAGGTACTGTCAAAAAACAACTACTGACCTTTACTTATCTTCACCTTCCAAAATATCACCCCATAACAGCTTATTTTCCCTTCCCAGAACAGCCTATTTCCCGTCAGCCAACACCCAGGACTAGTGGCCAGCTCTAGCACTGGCTGAATCAAAGCTGATGGAGCTCAGATCTTCTCCATTTTCTGGAGAGCTATTGCTGATCATGCAATTAGTAACACTATTTTCACACAATGCCTAATCAACGGCCTCCAGTGAAGTTCAACATCAAATTCCTAGAGAGTAAGTGGAGAGCTTGTGGATATGGGCACCTACGCCAAAGTTGTCAGAGAGGTACATCTGTCCATTCAGGATCTAAAGCCACAAATGTTTTCCTAACACAGAGGTTCCCAAAGGAATGGGGAGCAGCCTCCTCATGGCAGGTGTCACCCCCTTTTGATATCACAAAACCAAGAGAAATTTCATCTTCTTGTTAGCCTTCCTCGTGCAAAAGGACACACTAAAATGGTCAGGAAAAAAAGTGCCAGCATATGGGAGACAGAAGTCCTTTGTCCTTGATCCAGTTAATCCAGCAGAGGTGGGTCACTAATACGTTATAGAAATGTTTACAGCAGCCAGTATGTAGGCTGTGTCATGTTAACCCACGCTAACCAATGAGAAGATATCTCACACGTAACAATGCCCAAAAAGGCAGGTACATCCACAATTCAATTTTGCAAGTACAGCCCTAAGTCTTCGTTGTTGGTACATTCACTCCTCAGAAAAACAGAGAGGAATAAATACAAAATATCTGTGATTTCCATCAGATTGTAGTTAGTTACCTGCCAGTTAAAGCCTTCCCTCAGAGACAACACCTTGCCTATATTCCTCCGACTTTAACTCTGCAAAAATCTTAAATAATCTGACTGGATTGAGAGTGAGGAATATCCCATCAATGTTACAAGGTCACTCACAGAGAGGGCTGGTATTACTCCTCATACTGGTATTCTGTCATCGTGTTTTCAATATTATGCCACCATGTTACTAGTTTTGTTATGGCAGCAGACACTACTCCCTATTAAAGAGATATTTCCCTTAGATTCCGCAAGGCTCTGAATCACAGAATGATTTTCATTGGCTCATCTCTTTCTTGCCATTGGCTTTGGAAAATACCACTTCTTCATTTGTTAATAAAAACTAAATGGAAAACTAAGTTTATCTTTATTTGCTACTTCTGAAGACTGAAAAGGATGAACATCATACTCCTTCAGCCAGGAAAATGAAGTGCAGCAATATGCTGTTCTAACTATGTCCTGCGATGGAGGTAACAATATTTACATTTTCCCACTAAACATTATGTTTACTCCGTGGTTATAGCACTGCAGGTTGAGTGGCAAATTCAGCCCACATTTTCATACCAGCTCCATTAGCAGGGCTCACTCTGCTGACATTTAAGTTTGGCTCTCTCCAAAATCAGTTTTGCTGGAGTGAACTCAGCAACATATGCCAGAGTTTGGTTTGGTCTTTGACAAAACATCATGCAAAGTAAATATTCATGGACATACATATCTGTAAAGCTTTTATATGTGAGTATTAATCTCCAGCTTTAAGAAAGAACAGTTTTCTGAGGCAAACAAATGGAGCTGCATAAAAACCATTGTAAACAATGCCTGCAATATTTGAAATGTCAGCTATTATGCATTCAGTATACTGTTACTCCCACAGGCATTTCCCTTGACTGATGTTTCCCGTAGCTGAATAAAATGCTCCAACCCACTATCACACTGCTTTATCTAAGTATTTTTCCCAAGCAATCTCTTCTAACCTTTGTGAACAGGCAGCTTCTTGCACTCATGTTGTGATTAACACGTAATAGGAGCAATAAAATAGATTAAAACACACCTAAAACATGCATCTCAAGCATTTGTCAATGGATAATCATTAATGAATGGAAAAGGCAAAAAGCTCCCAGTAGGTTCTGAAAGGATTGCTTCCAAACATGACGTTATTCTCAGCAGGTTGCTGGAGGCAGCTATGAATTTACTGATGGTAAAATGTATGAATGATGCAAAGGCTGAGGAGGTGGTGAAGTCCTTATTACAGGAGAAGCATGTAGGGGACCTGATAAGCATTCAGACATGTAGTACAGCAAAATGAAAAATGTGGGCCCATGGAAGCAAACGAAGGAAGTTACACATATGGAAGGAAGGGCTTCGGAGAGGGGATTGTTTTGCAAAGGACTGAAGGCTAGGGTGTGACAACAGCCAATATCCCAAAGTCATGTCAAGAAGTCTTAGGTGAACCATGGAGGTGTGAAGTAATGCTGAGCATGTGGAAGGAGCTTTTCCTCAGGAATGTCTGATATTAGTCTTCTCTCTGCTGGGACTGAGTGTAGACTTGGCAAAGGGTTTAAAGAGTTTAAGAAAAAAAAATAAAAACACAAAAAACAAATGAACAACAAAAAAAAATCATACTCACTTACACACATACACACAAAATAAAAGCACAAACCACAAACAAGTGAGGAATGTAGTTTTAAAGACTGTAGAAAATGCCTGTTGCTGTTTGACCAAAGGTTCCTGATTCTTTATCATACTAATACAAGAAAAGCTGACCTAATTATTGCAGGCAGATATTTCCTTCAGCAGCTTTTTCCTTCTTTTTTCTTTGTTCTCTTCTGATGGGGAACATTACAGGAACCTGTGTGTAGGAGTGCTGCCTGATATACTTTCTCTGGAAAGAAAACTAGGCTAAACCACGAGCCTGTTAAAATATTTGGGTGAAATATCATAGGAAGAGATTTCCTATGATTTCTTTCTTCTTCAAAGAAAGAGTTCATGTCCTTCCAGACATTTTGTCAAATACAGTTAGACTAGGCAAGCAGGGAATGGTGTTTGTTGTAGGGTGAAATACATAAGTGAATAAATGGATAGAATACCCAGTTGCAGGAGTTAATGAAAGCTGTTTTTCTTTACGTAGAGGCTAGAGTTGGTGGAATGTAAAAGATATGAAAAAAAAAAAAATGTTTTCTTCAAGTCCTGCAGATCTGCCCAGAGCAAGGAAATGAACACACGTGCCAGGGCCAACTTTTACCTCTACAACTACCTGCCACCACTCAATTGTTCTTAACAACTCCTTCATTGCTTCTTTTCTTTAAAACTCAGGTAGTGAGACTGCTAATCCAGACTGTGAAAAGTCTGTATGGACCTCATGGTTAAAAGTTTGCATGATTTTGCAAACTCGCTCTAATTTGACAAGCATTGCAATTCCCTGGGCACAATCTTTTCTGTAGTGGGAATACAAGGTGTTTCCTAGATGCAGAGCACAACTACATAAGTCTTGACTTGAGGTTAGTGCATCTCTGTTTCCTCTCACCTCCATCTTGAGTTCAGACAGAGTGTGTTAGAAGGGGGAATGAAACTCTGAGTAGCTGTATAGAATGGAGTATAGAATAGTAGAATCGTCCAAGTTGGAAGGGACCTTTAAAGGCCATCGAGTCCAACTCCCCTGCAGTGAACAGGGACAGCTACAGCTGGATCAGGTTGCTCAGAGCCCTGTCCAGCCTGACCTTGAAGGTGTCCAGGAACCACCTGGTCCATCCACCACCTCTCTGGGCAACATGTGCCAGTGCTTCACCACCCTTATCATGAAAAAAAACTTTTCCTTCTATCCAGCCTGAATCTCTTCTCTCTCAATTTGAAACCATTTACCCTACTCCTATTACAACATTCTCCGCTAAAGAGTCTGTGCGCTTCTTTCTTGTAGCCTCCCTTCAGATACTGACAGGCTGCTATCTGGTCTCCCTGGAGCCTTCTCTTCTCCAGGCTGAACAGCTCTCTCAGCCTCACAGGGAAGGTGTTCCATCCCTCAGATCATTTTTGTGGCCCTCCTCTGGACACGCTCCAACAGCTCCATGTCCCTCCTGTACTGAGCACTCCCCATCTGGACACAGCACTCCAGGTAGGGTCTCACCAGCACAGAGCAGAGGGGCAGGGTCACCTCCCTTGCCCTGCTGGTCACGCTTCTCTTGATGCAGCCCAGGATGCGGTTGGCTTTCTGGTCTGCGAGGGCACACTGCTGGCTCATGCCCAGCTTGTCATTCAACAGTACCCCCAAGTCCCTTTCGGCAGGGCTCTGCTCAATTTTTGCATCCCCCAGCTTGTACTGACGGCAGGGGCTACCACCATTAACAGGATATCTGAAATACAAGTTCAGTTGTTCATTGCCAAACATCAGAATTCTTGCAATATCTGCCCTGCTGTGAAGGAGACAAGCTTGTCTTTATACTGGGAAAATGACAGGATAGCAAGAGATGTGAGCAAAGTGAGGACAGGTGAGTAGGATCTGTCAACATTCAGTTCCTTCACTTTCACAGGTGAAGCACATGCCTTGGTTTCTTTCTTGTGCTGTCACGAAGCGGCACAAAGTGCTGTTACTTGACATTGTTTCATCTTCATCCTCTCCTGGAGAGTACCAGAGGAGATCAGATGCCAAAGGAACAAGAAGGAGAATCTGAGAAAGTGATGTTTACACTTTGCTTAGCAAGTAGTATACTAAGTGGTAACGCTCTGAACATTATTTACATTGATCAGGTTTTGTGATTACCAGGGCAGGGCTGAAGTAGCTCAGCTGGGAGAGCGTTAGACTGAAGATCTAAAGGTCCCTGGTTCAATCCCGGGCTTCAGCAATTGTTTTTCTGCAGGTTTCATGTCTGGCTTGCCAGTGCAAGACAGGTATGGCATGGAGATGCCAGAGAGATTCCAATGTAAAGGCACAAGTATGTTCAAGGAACTGGAAAATCTCTCCTATGAGTAGAGGCTGAGAGAGCTGAAACTGTTCAGCCTGGAGAAGTAAAAGCTAAGTTTTCAACTGAAATATGAGTTCAGTTGCTCACTGCTGGGCATTGGAATTCTTGCAATGTCTGCCCTGCTGTTAAGGAGACAGGTTCGTCTTTAGAATGGGAAAAACACCTGTCTGTGCACCTGTCTTCAAACCATCCCAACTGCACCAGTGCTAACGAAACCTGAAAGCTGATATTTTGTCATTTCATAGAATGTGGGATGCGAGGCAGGATGTAAGATGTTGTTAGAGCATAGTTTATAAATGTCTCTGTAAAGGAAAGAGGTCTTCTGGTACCAGCTGTGTTGAGTGCAAAGGAATTGGTTGGGGTGAGGCACTAATACCCTCTCAGTTTGACTGCAGTGTGCCAGCTTGTCCAAAAATTGAAGAATTAGCTTTATTTCTTATTTTCCAAAAATCTAAAATCCCAACTAAAAATCTGCTGTCACTTCCCTTGAGAGTACTCTACTGACTAATTGATGAAAATAGCTGAGGAGTCACCCAAACAGGTCCTCCTCCTGTTTTGCTGTTTACTTTTTGCAAACATAGGCATCCAGAAACTGTTGACGAACAATAGAAACCAGCAGTGCTAGAAAAAAATGATTTGCCTAGCAACCAGAAATGATTACTCTGATTATAACTCCTAGTCTTTCTTTATGGGTGTCCACACAAACTGAGCAAAATCAAGCTGGGTCTTGGTCCTGAGGGGTTTCTGCGGCTGGCTTTGTAAAAATTATTACTAATTATTACAGCATGAGAATTATAGGACCTTCCTCATGACTAGGAAATGGTCAGATTAAAGTGGATTTAAGAAAAGAAGATATCAATCCAGTAAAGGTCCCACCTTTGCTGATGAGACTGGCAGCATATAGGATTCACAAAATTACTAAGACAAGAACACGGATATGAAGAGTTCCAGTAGTGAGGGTGACTCACTACTGGCAGATAGAAAACCTATAGTAGGGCAAATGTACACCTCCTCCTCCCCAGTGCTAAACACAGATTTAAAAGGAAGAATATAAAAAAATGACATTCATGAATTACTTCTTCCCCTTTACATTTCTACCAGCAGCTTTCAACCTGACAGATGAAGTTTGCCATATTCAATACCCTACAAGTTACAATGCAGATCATATACAGAAACCAAGAGATGAAAAAGTGGTAACAGATTCTTTTAAGTCCCCAGAATGTGGTATTGAAATATTATTGTGGAGAGTTTAATGTGTTTTGCTTGTTCCGAGTGATGTAAGTTTGAATCTTTGTACTTGGTTTGTCCTGAAGATGGCTTGTCCTAAACCCAGTTGGTTGACCAATGGGCTGAAGCTTGAGGATAGTCACAGATGTGACTCTGATGAGTTCTGGTTTCAGAAGTTAGCAGGAGAAATGTTGGTATGTTACCAATCCTAAGTGGGCTCAGGTGAGTCCTGAAATCTTCTGTTTTAAGCCCTCTTATCTCAACAGTGACAGAAAGAGAGAAATCGAACTGGATGATCTTTAAGGGCCCTTCCAGCCCAAGCTATTCTATGATTCTGTGATATTGAAGATTCTCATAGACAAATTAAAGAGAGATTGTTATGCTATGATATGTTACATGTGTGCATGTGCGTGTGTGTTTCCCCCATTCTAAAGGATGTGATTGTTATTAGGGAGAAATTTTTGGGCATCTCTCAGAAGTTAATCTTATAGAAATTATAAAATCATAGAATGACTTGGGCTGGAAGAATCCTTAGAGATCATCTACTTTCAACACCCTATCACAGGAGCAGCTTCTGGGGCCAAGATAACAATGCCAGATCCCATGCAGCCACACACTTCTCTCTGTTCAGGTGGTTTTATCTACCCAGTTGTGTCACGTTCAAAACTATCTTCAGCAGGAGCCAAACTTGAACTTCTGCTTTTGCAGACTTCACTGCTCTTTAAACACTGTGGAACAGCAGCTCTGGAATGAAGAGGGAGAGAATAAAGTGGTTTTGCTAAATGCATTAATCAATTGATTACAGCCCAAATTAATTTTTATGTATATTTCTTCTCACTTGTCAAAACACAAAGCAGATGTTCTAGTAAAAAGAGAGTCTACTCGAATTATTATCATATGATGTGAAGTAAAAGCGTGGGAAAGAGGTACTCTTTCAGTGGGTAATTTTTCAGTTGAAAATTTATTATCAAGAACCACACAATGATGGCCTCTTCTTTAAACCCAAGCCTTGACAAATTTAAATTACATATCAAAAAAAACCCTTGAGCATGTTATCTGTATAGTTTTTGACTTGTCATTCTTTATCAGGCAATAAAGTGCAATGTGACATTTTCTTCACAATGTAGCTCCATACAGCTGTGTCTTTCTCCAGATCAAACACAAAGCAAATTAGATTGCATGCACCCATAAATCTCTGTGGTTGCAGCTGTAGCAGGGGTGGAAAGAGGGAGAGGAGGGAGTGATGATGCATGGAGCTCAATGCAAAAGATCAGTATCATCCCCAGTTTAGTTTCCCTTTTATTTACTTATATTTTCACCCTCAATTTAAAAATCATAAGCATTATGTTGCCCCCTGATAGTCCCCTCTGTGTAAGGATTTCAGAACATGGGAGCCTGTGGAGGGCACCTCACATCAACCTGGTTTTGGTAGCAAGACACTCTTCCTTGGCGTGAGACTGATGGGGAAACTGAGACCTCCAGAACTGAAGAAACTTGGATAAAATTAGAGTTGTGGGGATAAGATACACATATGGAGACATCTTCAGTACACCGTGCTGCCACAAAGCTAGATCAGTTAAACCTTAGCCCTTCTCCAGGCAGAATTCATGTTTTTGTATCCAAGCCCAGTCCATGAATTCAAAATTCATCCAACTCACCTGTGTAAGACGAATGTGCACTGGCTACTTGCCAGTCAATCGACCCAAGCTGCCAATCTGGCAAATGCAGAGTTATTGTGCCAGACTGGTTTTTGCCTAGCGCAGATGCAGTCACTCCCTGAACTGAGTTGTTTGCAAACCTCAAAGATAGGAGGAGATTCCAGGCCTCCCTTGGGTTAGTTTTCCTGAAGCGAAACTGATTAGCCATTTCGCTACACTAGCTGGCAAACCATCGCAATGCTGTGTTTACATAAATCACAATAAGCCTAATTCAGGCAGCAAGCCATGTGCAAACAGGAATCACCGCCAGATGCTCCTGCAGATGAGGACACTGAAGAAAGCATCAGCTAATTCAGCCACCAGCTCGCACGATCCCAGATTTTGTGTTAATGTGTGGTAATGGGGCCCAGGAGAAGTTAGTAACAAGATCTGGAGATCTGCAGCCCTTAAGTGCATCCATGATAACATGTCAGAGAGCATTTAGAGCAGTGATGTTTTTGTGACTAAACACAAGTGCTTCTCACACTGTAGGTATCTGAATTTTATCCTATACCATCTTCATAAGATACTCTCCTAAAAACACTTTTTCTTCGGTGAAACAAGTACTTCTTTTTTCCAGAAGGCAGCCAGCCATTCTGCCAACCACTGGCCAATAATGCACACTAGTCTTAATCACAGATATCCCTGAACAAATTATTTGAGGTAAGGATTAATATCGCTTTGGGCAAAACCATCCTTCAGGAAAAACCAAGTGTGCAGTAACTCAGATGGCTTTGGGGGTGTCTGTACCCTCAGGTAGGAGTGTTGCTTGTCCTTACAGAAATAATCTGTGCAAAGAAAAAATAATCTGTTACAACCTTTCTGATAACCCACTCACTGCACACAGACAGAAGATAGAATGTCATTAGTTACCATGAGACAATCTCCAAAAATATTACTCCACCTCCAGCCTCCCAGTCTTAATCCTTTAGGAAAACCTGTGAAATATCACCTCAGGGCTGAGCCTGAAGAGAAAAAAACATAATCCATAAGTCCTAGTTTATCTCCTTCCCATTTTTGTATCCTGAATGTTTTGGGCAGCAGCAGATCCATGGTGTTTTCATTACAATGTCCTGGGTCACAGAGACCTTGTGAGATGTTAGCAATGAATGTGTTTGATGTATACACCACCTCTTGAAATTGCCCTGTCCTGCTTCACCCTGCTGTCCAGGCAATATTAAAAAGGGCTCATACCTATCAGCTCTGCTAATCAGCCTGCACGTGGGGAACAGGAAAGAACAGCATATACACGGCGGTTGCGGCAAACAAAGAGCCCACAGCTAAACAAGGGAAGGTGAGGTACAGGCAGGGTAACAAAGGTACAGGGATGTGAAGTGTTTGGGACAAGGACACTTCAGCGGGCACAGCAGAAGAATGCACATTGTGTTACCTCGAGTGTTTAGTCCTCAAAACTTCATTGTTTCTAGCCCATCTGCTGTTAACTAGGTGGTTTAGGTCAGGAGAGAGAAAAAACCCAGTTTCCCCTTAGCAGGGATGGAAAGGAAAGAACTTGCCTGATGTTAGGAAGAAGTTAGGAGTGACTGACAAGGTTGCTCTCACTTCTAGCCTCAGTTAACTCCGTGCTTGTAATTCTAAGGCAAGAAGAAAAATAAAGTTATGCATCAGTCTCTGTGATTAAATGAACCCATGATGTCCTACATTCAGCAGCCTTCATTAAAAATGTTATTAGATGTTAAGATTTGTTCTGTGTTGGATGCCACATGCAATTTATCAACTATAGTCAGACAATCACACGTTGAAACTGTGGATTTTAATCTGAGTAGGGAAGGAAACTTGTTTTTAGCTTAGTAAAAAAAAGAGGGAGAGGGAGAGGGAG
>VXAV01008920.1:274540-292793 GCA_013399715.1 Alectura lathami | reverse complement strand
TATTGAAAAAAAAAAAAAAAACTCAAAAGTTGAGGGCTGAATTATAAATGGTAGGAAGGAAGAAGAAAAATCCATGAAAATAGGCATTCTTTCTTTCTTTATTTATTTAATATGCATATCATATCTGAGGTCATTTCTTACTTTATGACACTTTTCTAACAACATACCCTTGTCAGCACAGAGAGGAATCCCAACTCTAATACAATATTGCATAACATAGTGTATTTATTTTATCGAATACATGCAGACAGTTTCACAGAGTTGCTCACACGTACATAGCCATTTCGTGCTGCTTGAGATGGGCTGTGGTATGAGAGACATCCACACAGGTCAGGCAANNNAAGTTGCCCATACCCTTCCAGAGAAGAAGCTGGAGGCCAGCTTGGATATACCAGGACATCTGCAATGACACAATTATGTCTTAGATGTGAGCCGAGAAAGCGAATTAACAGAATGAGGGATAATGGAGATGGTGGGATTTAAGGCTCCATCCAACCAATGCTACAGCACATCTAATGTAAGATAAGATACTTCGAACAACACCATCCCTCTCTCTGTATTGGATCTTCTTTGCTTGTAAAGACTTTGCAAATATGAGTTGTTGAGACAGATATATGTCTGTGGGACAAATTCAGGGTGTTTGTTTCTCTTGCCCACACCTGGGCATCTTGTGATGTTTGAGGATATCCTCAAGATATTTACCCAGGTCTGGCTCAGGCCTCAGGACACAGACCTCACAGGAGCCTGTGCTCTTCTTCATCCATGATTCCCTAGAGCAGCTACAAAGCTTACAGATGCCCATGTGCAGGTGACTGCGTTGAGCCCACACATTTTAATATACCAATTCCTCCCTAGATTGCTAGCTTTGACTTTCCTTTAGACAGATGAAACTAAATGAGCTGGATCCTACTTCTCCTGGCCTTGTTCCTGCCCTAATTTTGACTTCTACATCCTTACGTAATAATAACCTTTTCAGAGTAGTTTGTATGTAAAAATATAGTTTCTATGTAAAAAACATTCTACAGACCTACTGCTGCAGTTTCATTATCTGAACAGTTACCTTCATGTTGCATCATCTTAACTGCTGCATTTTTTAATGTGAAAATATGCATCTCTTCAATGTGATTACTCGTAAAGAAATGATGGAGGCATCTAAGTATGGAAAAATTTAGATTCTCAGAGCTAGTGGCATTAAAAATATAATCAGGGAAGTCTGTCTGGGCACACACTGTGTGAAGTGAGAACATTTCACTGTTATCAGACAGGTTGCTAAATGACCTTTAAGTTATTTTTTTTCCCTTTTCCCCAGCAAGGCACATTTAACTTTGCATAGTGTCCTGAATAAAAATCTCTCTAATAATTACATTTTCCAGCTCCTGTGCATTTGTCCCTAGATGACTTCTAAGTAAAGCCTACTAACTGCGGGAAGCTTGGTTAGTTACAGTCATTTTAGACCACAGCCTTGGAGAAAAACAGATTACTCACCAAAGGTGAAAAATGACCTGAGGGCATTGATTTTCCAAAGGAGCAGAGGACTCTTAGCACAGGACTGTTATTCTCCTATACTCTTAGGCACCAGATTCAGCTTTTGCTGCTCCCATCACCCTAACCTTTGCCTTGATGTGTATGATAATTACCTCCAACTCTACATGGGATTTCTCCAGTTACTATGTCATGAGTTGTAGTAACTCAGTGACCTGTTATTGCCTCCTCTCCAAAGATAGAGCTGCCTCTGTAAGGCATGTAAAATAATTCTCAGGAGGCCCTAAAGTTGGTATGAGAAACAAACTCTCAGTAGCTCCCATCTCCATCCCTCATTATGCCTGGAGACACTGGCTTCCAGCAGCATAATTATATCAAATACTTTACCTGAAACCTTTAGCATTACCCTCTGCCACACTACTGCTTCTACTTTCGTTGTTATTTTGTCATGACCTAAGGCAATTTTGCAAGTAGGAAAGTACTGTTTTAAAGACTTATGAGACCAAGGAATATTTTAGTACACAGAGGGCTGGATGTCTTGTTTCTTTGAGATTGTTCTGTAACAGATATAATCTTTTGTCATGGGTTAACTACAGATTGTCCCACAACAGGGCCTAGCCCCATCCCCCACCCCCCTCCTCACAGAGGCCAGGGAGAGGAGTGAGACAGGAGGAGGTGCAATTGAGGTAAAAGATAGCTCATTTACTGAAAACAGCAAAGGAAAATAAGATAATACAATATGAAAGGAATTGAGAGCAATAAACCTGACATTGCGGCCTTCCAATACTTGAAAGGAGCTTACAGACAGGAGGGGGACTGACATTTTATGAAGGTAGATAATGGTAGGACAATGTTAGGACAAGGGGGAATTGACTTAAACTGAAAGAGGGGAGGTTTATGTTAGGAAGAAGTTCTTCACTGAGCGAGTGGTGAGGCTCTGGAAGAGGCTGCCCGGAGAAGCTGTGGCTGCCCCATCCCTGGCTGTGTTCAAGGCCAGGCTGGATGGGTTCCTGGGCAGTTTGATCTAGTGAGCTAGTGGTTGGCAGCCCTGTCCACGGCAGGGGGGTTGGAAGTAGATGGTCTCTGAGGTCCCTTCCAACCCAAGCCATTCTATGATTCTATGATTCTATGATATTTTCATATGATCATTTGAGATATTTGAGTACCAGCAGCTGGAGTGGAATCATGAACCACCAGGACTTCAATGTCCAGGTACCAGTAACTGAACATACCAGTGTATTTGAGGGCCTGCTACTGGATAGGATGTCTAAGACCAGTTTCTGGAAAAACTGATGTTGTCTACATGCCTGTTCCTGTAGCAACTTTAATCCTGATCAGCTGGAGAGGAAGAACAGGATAAGACCATTAGTTCTGTTCATGTTTCTGGGAGTGCTGCGTGTTTAAATGGATGCTGAAAGAGCAGTATTTTCTGCCTGCATTTATCTGTGTGGCTGGCCACATATACACATATATGCACATATACACATATATATATGCAAAATATATTGAGGTTAGAGCACCCACCTGGAAAATGTGCCTAACTTCACCACTAGCTATACATGGAGAGAGAAAAACTGTAGGCTCTTCTATACTGAGTTACTGGATTTAGCAGCCTTTAACAGACCATAAGCTAACTTCAGGGACAGTAAAAGTGCTTTTTAGCAGGTTTTGGGGGGAAAAAAAATCAAACTAAAATAAAATAAACACAGTTGTGGTATGCTCAGAAAACACTTGCGCAGTACTAAGTCATCAGCAAAGAGTCTCATGCTTTTGCCTTCTACACTGAGTGCTGATTGTATTTTTAAGTATTTATCTCATGATTTGAAGGAGACAGATGACTGCTCTATGAGTGCGGACAGTATCCCTCTTCCTTGCTTCCAGCTGGGAGACTGTTTACAATATTTATTTTCTCATCATGGCTTACATTTATTCATGACCTTTTTTTTCTTCTACATTTGTTTTGTGTGAACACTGGCTGTCCAGTAGATCAGTGGCTTTCAGTCCATGGTCTGCTTTCATCACCTGGGGATTCTTCAAGTGGTGCTTAAGAAAAGCTAGATGAAGAAAAATTGTTTTCCAGTGGATTTTAAAGGTTTTTTTAAAAAAATCTTTATTAAAATAAAATAAAATAAAATAAAATAAAATAAAATAAAATAAAATAAAAAAAAGTCTCACTTTGATGACTAGATTTTTCAAGGTGGCACAACTCTTCCGGTGAGTTGTTTTCACCCTCCTCTGAACTGATGTTACACAGCTGTGTTACCAGTAGTTTGCTTAATGCTTCCTGTTCCTTATCTAAAAAAAAAAAAAAAAAGAAAAAGAATAGAAGTGCCCAATGAGGCATCTTATAGCTGTCCTCTCTTGTTAAATTGTCAGATTTTCAGAACAAAGGCCGTCTTTCCCGAGGTGAATATTCAGGGCCTAACACATTGCAGCCTTGATTAAATGGATGCCTTTGGGTGATGTTCTCATACACATTTAGCTACAACAGAGAGGACAACAGGAAATATTTCTGAGTCAAGAAGAGTTTTCAAGGGATATTCAGTGAAAACAGGAGATTAGAAACTTCACACAATTTATCTCCCATGTGAAAAGCACAGACACTACTCTCAAGCTAACAGAACAGTTCAAAAACCACCAATTAACCAGTATTTACCATTTTCATTAACATGATAGTTTTCCTTGCACAACAGAAATTTTTGTCCCTTTGAAATACACTACTAAGGGTACTATGGTATTATACATCTACTCCATATGGTCACCTTGCTAAATTTGTAAAATAAGGAGGTTCAGCATCTGTCTTGGGTCTGCCATGAACACCAGGCCAAAGGAGAGAGATCCGCTTTTCATTCTCTGGAAAACATACTGCCTCGAATCAGGAGGTTGGCAAATACTATACAAGAACTCACCATTGCTTTGGACACTCCTAAATGCTGCACCTGCCTCTTAGGCAGGTTCAGAACCAGACTTCCTCATAGATATGCATAGGGTATTTAGCAGAGCTACCAAACAACTCTGATTTCTGTATTTGTAAGGCAGCCTTGGAGTTCCTGCTCTGACAGAAATGGGGACACAGGAAGCCAGATTTTCTCTGTGCATTAACCCAGAGAAGCCATTATGCAAATGATAAATTGAGGTATACAGAAGTTGAGGGTATTTTCATCTCCCTTATGAGGAAGGGCTGAGGGAGCTGGGTCTCTTCAGCTTAGAGAAGAGGAGACTGAGGGGTGACCTCATTAATGTTTATAAATATGTAAAGGGTGGGTGTCAGGAGGATGGAGCCAGGCTCTTCGCTGTGACATCCAGTGACAGGACAAGGGGCAATGGGTGCAAGCTGGAACATAGGAGGTTCCACTTAAATATGCGGAGAAATTTCTTCACAGTGAGGGTGACAGAGCACTGGAACAGGCTGCCCAGAGAGGTTGTGGAGTCTCCTTCTCTGGAGACATTCAAAACCCACCTGGACGCGTTCCTGTGCGATCTGCTCTAGGTGTTCGTGCTTCGGCAGGGGGATTGGACTAGATGATCTTTCGAGGTCCCTTCCAATCTCTAACATTCTGTGATTCTGTGATTCAGGAGACTTGGCTGGATTTAGAGATCTGACCATTACTCAGACATTATTTCCTAAATACAAGGTGAACAAAAGCAAATAAAGACTTAAGTCTTTTTCAAGAGTTAGTGAGAAGAGGAACCTCAGATAACCTCAGTATTTTTATATACATAGATATCCCATTTTGAAAACTAGAACTCATGTTTCTGTCTCCCTGAACCACTATTACACATTTTAGCCAAAGCCAGAAATCTCCACAGGAAGCTTTTCTGGATCTTTATATAGCCCAGAAGCTATGTATGACCCAACAGACTCTACTTTCTTCAAGGACAGCACCAGCAGTGGAAGTTCCATGTATTCAGGAGAAACACTTCAAGGGCAATGTCTGCAGTTTAGACAGCAAGTTTAGAAAGCTTTGAGCTGACACTTTCATCTTGAAGTGGGAAACTTCAAATGAAGGAGATGACACTCACAGGAGGGATCTCCATCTGGGCAAGTCCACTTCAGAGTCAAGAGATTTGGGTAAGCAACTCACCTTGTTTAACAGAGGTGCTTACACTGGCCAGAGAAATCTCATCATGACCTCTTTTGACTGAAGCTCCACTGATTATAGCTGGAGCCTGGATATCCAGACTCTGTAACACCCCTGGGCAACATGCTCTGGGTGTCCCTGCTTGAGAAGCAGGGTTGGCCCAGGTGGACCCAGAGGTTCCTTCCAATCTCAGCAGTAGATTATGGATATTTCTTGACTCTTCAGCTTAAAACTACTGAATAGAAACAAAGGTTCTGGGAAAAAAAAAAATACAAAAAAAACTCACCTGTGTGCCAGCTGGGCTGCGAAGTCCCAGCTGGACAACATGGTGCCATATGTAAAGGAATGGAGAGGATCAAGAAAAGCACAAAGATCTGTCTGACATGCTCCATTACACCCTGGAAATCCTCTTCCTGTTCTCCTCTTGCCTCTCCTGTACTACCCCCCACAGCCTCGCTCCACCCTTCCTGCAGCTCTGCATCAGTTCCCATTTGGGCTGTTATGTTGGTGCTGCTCCTCACCACTCTCCCCTTTCTGCATAGCTTATACAGACAAGGTATTTTACAGTGCCGTGTCTGCCTGAAGTTATTTTGCCACCAGCCTTGAAAGTGAGCGGATTTGTAAGACACGGACACCCCCTCCTGGCTACTAAGCTGAAAAGAAGAATGCCGGATATCAATAATCATGAACGTGTTTCCAAAAAAAGCAGCCATGCATGCAGTGATCACAGCAAAGTAGCTCTCATGAATACATCAGGAGAACATCCTGAGCATTCACGAGAGGTGCCGGCACAAAAGAAATTGCTTAATGCAGCAAGAAAATCATTCAGTCATAAAGGCAGTTTATATTTTGTGTATTTCATTTTTATTTATTTTTTTATCACTGCATAAAAAAAAAGAAAAGAAAAGAAAAGAAAAAAAAAAAAGAGAGAGCACACAATAATAATGGCATCACAAAACAGGGTAGCAGATCAGAACACATCGAACCATCAGCCATGATGACAAAAGACAAGATGACAGCAACGTGGCAACAAGGAAATCTGTGTTGAACATTTTCATCTAACAGGAAAATGTCACTCTGCTAATGAGACACCCAAAGCGAAACTAACACTCAGAATTAAAATCTACAAGCCAGAGCAAAACGAACTAGACTGTGCTTCCAGGTGTGAGCCTAGAAAGAGTCATTATCTGTAGTGAATAAATGTAGAGAAAAGAAATGTTGTTTTGGACTTCTATTACTATCTGACATCCTAGTGCCAGGTCCACAAAACTGTATCTGCAGTGATCCTTGATTCAGTCACTCAGCATACTAAAATGACATGGAAATTAAAACACCAAAGTTCATATAACGCAGTATCTCCTCCTTACTGGGCTATTCTCCCAGCTTCTGAGCCAGGCATGTAGAGACCAAAACTATTTTTCTTCCATGGGTTTGCCCCACTGCTTTGTGGACTCCTGTAAACATACAGCATCTGCAGCCATCTGCAGCAAAGATCTCCACAGCTTGATAAGGCCTCATGAAGAACCCATGTATTTCCTTTTTTTTCTGAATTTGTCACATTCAAGCCCTCAATTTTTGTAATGGAAGACTCTGTGGACAGATTTTCCCCATCTGTTTCCTCTTAACTGCTAAACAGCTTTATAGACTTCTTTCATACACTTTCTTAACTAAATCTTGTCCAGGCTGAGCTGAAGACCCCTGCACCATGGTGTGTATTGAAAAGAATCCTTTGTCCATTACCTATGTTAGCAAGGTGTTCACTTCTTCTTTCTTCATGGTCTGTAATGGTATGTGATGGATACAGCTGTCTATGCTAATCAAAATGTGGTGGGAGGCAAAAGCAAAACTGCAGATATGAAAAATTTCATATTCATGTCTGTCTTCTTCTGTTTAAACCAGCAAGTACAACACATGTCAATCTCCTGTATTGTACTGTATGTGCAGGAAGAAGCAGCAAGTATTCCCACTCATCCTAGTGAATAGGCTGAAATCAGGGCTGACATACATTGCACATAGAGGAGCTTTGGTGGTCTGAAACAGGACCTAGCTTTGCACCAAGGCTTCCCCTGCAGCTGCTTGGTATAATGAAGTAGCTGTACTAAGATGGGTTCCTGGTGCAATGAGTTATTTGTCTACTGCATTCAGCGCACAAAACTTCCCCCCCTGCCAACACAAAACAATGCCTTGCTTCTAATTTAGCAAGGGGAAAAAGACCCGTTTGGACTCTGGAGAGAGACTCTCTGCATTCACCTTGCACTCATCCTCCCCAGCCTGAGAAATGCCGTGTTTAGTGATGATAGGAGTTGCAGGGGAACTCAGGAAATCTGTACTCTCAGCCTGACTGTGGTCTTGCATGATGATTGGAGCCATTTCAAAAACTTCTTAGTACCTAATAGAAAGTAAATAAATAAACAAACAAGACAGCCATAGATGTTATCTTTTCTCTTGTCTCACTGTGTATCTGTAAACTGTGTTCAAGTGAATGAAGGGTTCACAGGTTGCCTGGAGGGTGCCTATATGGACTTGTAACACCACCGTCTGCTAGTCCCCATCATGACCTCCTTTCCACAAGCTGTGTATAGCCTTGAGGTTGAGCCATTTACATCAGCTTTTGAACATTAATCAGTGCAGTATTGCCACTTTCTTGTCTTAAACCAAACCTGGGTGATGATGTGTTTCTTTCTTTCACCAACTCTTTGCAGTGCTGTCCCACATTCAGTTGTACAGAAACCTTTACCTGACCTTACTAAGTGGGTGTTAGCTCAGATGAGCCACACCTCTGACCTGTTCTGATCTCTAAGCTGCTGTCTCAACCTCTTGACAAGGTGTTCAAGGTTATCAGCCTAACCCTATCCTGAAATGAAAAGAATGAAAATTCTGAAAAGCAGAAAATCTTCCTAGAAATTGCAAAGCAATCCCAATCTCTGCCCAAAAGAGAAAGAGCCGTGCAACAAAACCATGTCGCGGTCTTTAAAAGCCCAAGTTCATCTGTGATGCTGTCAGGATACCCAACCAGTGGCCAGCTGCCCAGCCTGCTGCAGGACCATGATATCACTGCAGCATCCTGGCAATGGCATTTTGCTCAGGAGGCGTTTGCTCAGAGACTTAGTGCCATGACCTAGAGTACAGCCTGCCCCAACCTCCAGAAGCGTTGGAGTCTCCCACATGCTTGCTGTAAGCCTGTCACTTCCCTCGCATTCAATTACGTAACAAACACGGTTCTGGGGTGCACTGTCTCTCCCCGCCTGGCAGTGATCTTCTGTTTTCACAGCAACATTTTGACACTTTTTTCTAATGCTGACTCCCATTATGATAATAATGAGAATTATCTTGGTATATGCAATTCCTCCAGTCTACCAGTCTTATTCAGGCTACACAGCAAGGATGTGCTACCCCTCGCAAGCACTCCTGAAGTGGGTCACAGCAGTTCTTTCACAGAACGCTAAGGCATCAAAGACAAGTTGATGTCAATAAGTGATGACCATTGCCAAGGAGAATTTAAGGTACCAGAGTTCTAATTAAAAGTTCACACCAGGAAGCATGTATTTTTTGAATTGAGAGCAACCCATCACTACACAACAGCTGGCCCCTGAGATATGACAGATGTGCCATTGTTTGGGAGCTATAAATCAAAAATGTGGGCAGCCTTGTAAAGATGTGGCAGGGTATCATTGCTAGAGGTGCAATTGTTACTGTGTGAGGTTACAAAATGGCTCATACACACAGTTCATGTGGCCCCCCGGCACAGCCTTCAGGCTGGCCAGATAAGTTGTGGATCCCTGGAGGTGCTCAAGGCCAGGTTGGATGGGGCACTGGGCAATCTGATCTAGTGGTTGGCAGCCCTGCCCACTGCAGGAGAGTTAGAATCAGATGATCTTTAAGGTCCCTTCCAACCCAAGCCATTCTATAATTCCAGGATATTCTGGTTCTCTCACTATTAAGGAGATCCAGAAATCAGCCAATGCAATACCAGAAGTTGACCTACCACCCTGAGGTAGTGCCAAAATCTTTGTCCATAGATAAAAGCAATGTTAGGCAAGCAGTCCAGTGGAGGCACTGTTGCATGCCTCAAACCAAAATCCCTTTTAACCTCACAGACCAGGAGAGCAGCTGGGCCATTGCAGAAGTCCAGTATAACACACATGTTGAGAAGACATGGATGTGAGCTCCTTGTGCTGCCAGGGCAGTGGAGTGTTTCACAGGGTGAAATTCCTTCATGGAGGCCAACAGGTCTTTCCTAGGCCTTGACACTGGCAGAGTGTGTCACCATGGCTGTTTCATCGTCCCAGACATTGTGCTGCCTTATGTCTGTTTCATCGTCCCAGACATTGTGCTGCCTTACTCACATGCCTGTGTCCTTGTGGTCCCTGTAAAGCTTTGAGTTGGGTGTTCAAGAATATCTTCAGGAAAAGCCATCAACTCTCCTCCAGCTGCTCCAGTTTGGATCTGCAAACTTTAAAGGACCCCTATCAATGTCAGTTAGTGCTAGTCAGACTATAAATAACATCTCCCAGGCAGAGCAGCAGTGACCTAAAACCATTTTAAACACTGCCAGACCCAATCACTTCCTACCTTGACCGCCCTGCTCTACTAACTCTCTTTGGGAACTTTGGTTTTCTCAAGCGAAACATTGGGATTTGCTTTGAGTGATGAATGGCTTATAGCCATTTAACAGAACGTGTACGTTTTGGGTCATAAAACAGAGTGAACACAGTAGTAAGTAGCCTGTTCACGGGCTAATGTTTTTCCAAATAGTCTAACCAGCTGAACACTTGGAACCATCCATCAGTGCTAACTTTTGCATTGCTTTCTATTACAATGTCAGTATATTCACAGGCAGGGTGGAAAATGCATTTACATATTAATCCCAATGCTGTTTTTCTCAAGGTTACTGGACAAAATGGAACATTGAAGAAATCCAATCAGTCCTAGCACTGTTGTTTGTTTTATTAAAATTCAAGGCCTACCTTATCATTTTTGTTAAACAAAAAAGCTATGTTGAACCTGACAGCTCTATCAAAGGCAGATAAAATTCAAAGCATGAGAGTTTAAATCCGTTTTTTTTTTTTTTTTTCCCAATGTAAACTGATTGCAAAATGACATACATCCTCTTTTCCTCCCTTTTTTCTGTCTCAAATGTGTTTTACATTCAGAGTAACAACACCTCATTGAGTTTTGGAGCAGAGTATTCAGTGTGCTCAACTACTCTGGCTGCCTGCCTCATCCTGGACACAGGTTTCCACTGGCAACTCCCTGTAAAAGCCGCCACGGTGCAGAACTTATGTCTCATTCCAGATGCCATGTGTTTTCTTACTCCCATTACCTACCTTGGCTATTTCATGGTAGATTTCCCTGAGGAAACTGGAATGGAGGGCTGAGATCTCAGCCAGATTCCCAGTCTCATTAAGGTTAGCAATCATCACAGTCCAGGTCTAAATATATGTTCTCTTCTCACCCTGATCCAAGATAATATGTAAGATAATGTGTGCTACAACTTTATGAATTATTTCCTAGCTCTGGAGAGATACACATGGTGGGAAAATTGGGATCAATAAGCTAGCTTTGTGGAAGCTACTTCATTTCTGGTGTTTTGGGGAATACCCCCTTAGGGCTTAGACGGAATTTTTCAGAGCAGAACAGTGTTTCCCATTTTTTGAATCAGCAGCAAGTTCCCGTGTACTCCTTTGGTGTGAATTTTCCAAACAGCTGAAGTATCCTCCAAAAAGAGGAGAGGAGAGAAGAGGAGAGGAGAGGAGAGGAAAGATATAGTTATATGGTGTTGAAAGCAGCACTGTGAATTACATGTTTTGATNCACTATTTTTTTTTTTTTTTTTTTTTTTTTTTGTAGCTGCATTGAATCTAGTGTCTGATTGTGTCAGAAAATCAAAACACCTTAGGAAGAATCAAGGAAAAGCAGAAATCTCTTTCCGAGTCTCAGGCCTCATTAGCTCCTGAAGGTGTCCTGGGGTGAGAAGTTCTGGCCACCAAAATATTTCATGGTAAGTAGTAAGAAAAGGTCCTGGCATGTGAAATAGGGCCCTAAAACATCATAGATGGTTCATAATCTTAAGGAGTTAACATAGTAGGCAGGAGCATATGTCCTTAAATGTCCTCTCAAGACCAAGCCTGCAGCAGTAAGTGCAGAGATGGATTTCATTTCAGCTGGAGGCTGGTTTTCTCTCAGACTGGTGACATTCCTATTGAATGCAGTATGGGCTCAGAGATCTTTCCAGCAAGTTCTTGGATCTACAAGCTGGGTATACAGCGAATGCACAAGCACCAGCAAGGTGTTTCCAGCTGTCGTTATCTTCAGTTAGGATGCTGCTGCCCTGCTCCTGTTGGCTGATGATTTATTAAGAGCTATTTATGCCTGAGCCAATATTTCCTTCTGTTATCCTATCTATTTGTAGTGTCCTCTGCAGCTCAACTACATTGCTTTGATTTATGATTCATGCTATTTTATTTTCTTCAGAGTTCTGCTATATTTATTTATGTTGCCCTGAAGAGCTGATTTGCAAATGTACCAGTCCTTGCGATTTCACGCAGCCTCCCTCCCTGCCTGCACACAATATCATCTCCTGCTTTTGAATAAGTCATTTCTGTTATAGAAAGTAATAAATTTTCATAAGTGTTTTTAATACTGCACTAAGTGTTGGGGTCATTAGTAAACATCTCTCACCGATTAATGGGGATTATGTGAATTTCTGTTGTATTTCTGTTAATAGGCAAAGGACTGATTATGACATTCATTAAAAAATAGGTTGTTGTAATTAATTTTCTTTAATCACAGAATCGTAGAATCACAGAATGGTCCTAGTTGGATGGGACCTTTAAAGGCCATCTAGTCCAACTCCCCTGCACTGAACAGGGACATCGACAGCTGGATCAGGTTGCTCAGAGCCCTGTCCAGCCTGACCTTGAAGGTCTCCAGGGACAGAGCATCCACCACCTCTCTGGGCAACCTGTGCCAGTGCTTCACCACCCTTATCGTAAAAACCTTTTCCTTATATCGAGTCTAAATCTCCCTTCAATTAAAAAACATTTCCCTGTAACAACAGACCCTGCTAATGGGGGATGGGAATATATTGTTACATTTTATTAGGCTAAAATAAATGTATAGACTTTGAAAAAAGTCCTGTTTTTGTTGTTTCACAAAAGGAAATGCTTCTGAATATGCAAAAATCCTTGCTATCTGAGCTGGAAATAAATTCTAGGACACTAGAAAGGCACCGCAAACTCATTCCCTGCAGCCATTTTCCAGTATATATCTGGACTATTTAAATTATTCTAAACAACAGCAACCCCTTTTCCTCCCTTTCTTCAGCTTTATGGGCATTTCCACTCTGACTCCACATCTTGTTCTGACATTTAATAACTGCTTACCTGTTCCATCACCCTTTATAATGTCTTTGTTTCTAAGGAGGGTTGTCACCATAAGGGTATCCATTACAGCCAGGTAACAATTACACTTTTGTAACTCAAATGGGAGATCTGTGCTGTATTGAGGTCTTGACTATTAAACGTTGCATGATGATGAGGGAGAAATGCCTCCATGGTATTTGTCAGGTCCATCAAGGATTTTGAAGGTGCCTTCATCCCTGAGGGACAGGATGCCATCCAAAGGGACCTAGACAGGCTGGAGCAGTGGGCCCAGGGGAACCTCATGAGGTTCAATAAAGGCAAGTGTAAAGTCTTGCACCTGGGTCAATGGCAGCCCCCGCTATCAATACAAGCTGGGGGATGAAAGAATTGAGCAGAGCCCTGCCGAAAGGGTCTTGGGGGTATGGGTGGATGATAAGCTGGACATGAGCCAGCAGTGTGCCCTCGCAGACCAGAAAGCCAACCGCATCCTGGGCTGCATCCAAAGCAGCGTGGCCAGCAGGGCAAGGGAGGTGATCCTGCCCCTCTGCTCTGCGCTGGTGAGACCCCACCTGGAGTGCTGCGTCCAGATGGGGAGTGCTCAGTACAGGAGGGACATGGAGCTGTTTGAACATGTCCAGAAGAGGGCCACAAAAATGATCCAAGGGATGGAGCACCTCCCCTGTGAGGACAGGCTGAGAGAGCTGGGGCTGTTCAGCCTGGAGAAGAGAAGGCTCTGGGCAGAACTGATAGCAGCCTTTCAGTATCTGAAGGGGGGCTACAAGAAAGAAGGGAACAGACTCTTTAGCAGGGTCTGTTGTGGTGGGGTTAGGGGATGTTGTTTTAAAATGAGAGAGGGGACATTTAGACTAGATATAAGGAAAAGGTTTTTTATGATAAGGGTGGTGAGATACTGGCACAGGTTGCCCAGAGAGGTTGTCGATGCCCCATCCCTGGAGACTTTCAAGGTCAGGCTGGACAGAGCTCTGGGCAGCCTGATCTAGCTGATCCAGCTGTGGGTGTCTCTGTTCATTGCAGGGGAGTTGGACTAGATGGCATTTACAGGTAATCTCAATCAATTCTATGATTCTGTGATTCTGTTTCTCATTATGCATTGCTGTGGTTGACCTGGTGGCAACCCTTCGTACCACATGAGAGGTAAGAAAACCATAGGGTTGATCTGCTGGATATTACTGCTGTTTGGTTTGTATTTGGCTCTCCCTGGGGTCAATAAATTAGTGTAACTCAGGAACTCTGCTTTCCCAGAACTTCACTAAGGAGAACTTATGCCAGTCCCACGCATTAGCCCCATGCCTGAAGCTGACCATCCCTTCCTGCAATTGCACAAATTTCATGACTTCCTTGGACCACTAGTTTCTGATGTTTACCCATGTTTTTTCCATTCACATGGGCACAAATAAACTTCAAACTGCCCTGTTCTCTGCTTTTTTAAGGCTTGCACTGACTTTGCCTACTGAGCAGCTCGGGTACACTCCAACTCTCTGCTATCTTCTTGCAAACCCTCATTCATTCCTCTCACCTCCGGCACATGACAAATGACTGTGTCATCCTTCCACTCCCTGGTCCTAATCTGTGTGACAAAGAGTTTCTAATCTCACCCCATTGTTCATCTCTTTCTCCCCTTAATCTCCGTCAGCTAAATGTTCCAACAGCACTTGTTCGAAATCAGTTATCGTGCAGGCAAGTCTGTCCTGAAATTTATTTAGAATTAATCAGACACAATTTGAGGTGTTTATTAAAGCAGCAACAGTCTCATTTCGACCTTGCAACAAGATTTCTTTCTNTTTTTTTTTTTTTTTTTCCCTGACACAGTGTTGAAAAAGTTTCATTAGGGAACTAACGAAGGCGAAACCAGCTGCTGCGTTTCAAGGAACTGCCATCAATAAGTTCTGATTAACATATTCTTGACTTCTACTCTGTCTTTCTTTTTCCTTGTTAAAGAGAAGAAAACACCAGCTTTGCAAGAATCACCTGCCCAGACCCTGCCCAAGCTGAGACAATGTCCTCTTGTGTCAGGTTCATTCCCCCAAACACTTTAGAAATATAGACAAGGAGAAGAAAAGTCATGCAGAAAAGCAAAGACAGGAAAAGCGCCTTGCTGCTCTATTCCTCCTTCCTTGCTAGATCGTTTGCAGCAGTTACTAAGTCATGGTTCACTCTCCGGGACTGAAAAAGTGTTAATTAAGCTGGGATGGTTTTACTGAGAGAAGCACAAAATGTTCCTGGGACAAGAGACACAGAACTCAGATATCTCCCTCTTTATGTGAATGCTTACCCCCAAAATCATATAAAATAAATAAAATAAAGAATAAAGAGTAATAAAAAAGGACAGTTTACTAATTAGGGTGCATCTGACTGCAGAGAAAGCCTTGCCCCCAACTTTCAGCACAGGCTGCACCGAGTAGGTTCCTTTGTTGAAGGTGGACCCCTCAAATCAAATATCACAGTCAGTGTCAAAGGATTCTTTTACAGTTAATGCTTAGTTTTCCCTCTTTCATTTACCTAAGCCAACACTATTCAGAGCTGTCACAGATTTGAATGACCCCAAATGTTAATTCTCATCCAGTAATTTGTGGACCCAGTCTATATGCATAAGGCAGATGGTCTGCTGCATTCGAAAGAAGCACAAATTGAAAATCAAATCTGTTGACTCTGCTGGGAATGACCGCTCCTTTTGAAACCTCAGCATCTGCAAAGACCTGTCTTTGTGGGAGTGCAGAAAGGCTCTCTGAGCTGGCAAGACACTTGGCAGCTCCCTGTCAGCCAGAGACGATTAAGCATCTCTTGTTAACAGCTCTTCACTGTTACAAGAGCCTCAGTGCATAGCACAGATGAGTTGGCCCTCTAAATGCAGTAGCAGCTCGGTCAGAGCCACTGACCTCATGCCTCCAAAAGCATTTCTCCTTTAATCAGGCTTGTCAGAGGAGACTGGCTTTCCCAGGAATATATCTGAGCCTCTGTCGGTGCCATCCACAATTCCCTCACTCCCCATCTCTCCACCTCCCCCAACCAAGTTCTCATCTCTTCCCGTATTCAGATTTACATTCATCAATCAAAAGGATAAGATGGATGAAAGCTGCTGATTACACTGCAGGCAGAAAAAAAGTTAATTCCTACCAAACTACTCCAGAGGATGGTACATCAAATCCTACAGAAATCTTTTGCCTTACTAGCACAGCATTTTCCAAACTCAGGGTTTTCCAGACTCAGAGTTTTCTCCAGAGACATCAGACCCCTGGTTTAACTATATTAAAAAATGTAATTCTTCAAAATAGGAAGGAGAGAGAGAGCCATCTGACCTAATGCCAATGTCTATATAGCATCGTTTGTGGAGAACAAAGAGGAACATCTGCTCCCTTGTTTTAGGAATCTGTCCCCAAAATACTCTTTCTCCCAAGTTTCCAAATAGATTCAGAGTAAATGCAAGATTATTTTGGGAAAGCAATTAATTAGCTAGGAAAAAAATAATCTCCTAGCCCTTTCTTTGTGCATATTTAGTCTTTCGTTCCATCTTTTTACTTTAAACTGGCCAAGAAATTTGAATAATGGTTCTGTGTTTCTGAAGCAAGAAAGTCTTATGCTGAAGGAATATGATAAAAGGGGGAAAAGAAATTAATAATAGATTACTAAAAGTAAATTTGTTTGAACAAAGAAGTCCTGGATGCTTACTGAGAACAGAGTATTAAACTACTAAAATCTATGAGCATGGTCACCTGTGTCTTAACACAAATAATGAATATCTTCATTGAGGCAGTCGGAGTATGAGGAGGATGACCCTGAAAGCATGTTGCATGCTACAGCAACTGTAAAACAAGCACAGGGATGTCTGAACCAGTGGAAACATCATGTTAACCATCAACTAATGTGTTGAGAAAGATCTTTTTAGGTCAGGGAGCTGCTCTGTTGCATCACAAGCTGTCTGCTCATTGAGAATTGATCACGCAATTGAGACTTATAAATTAACCCATAAACAGCTTTTATTTGCATACAAATATTCTGCTGGACTGTGCAAATTAAAAGTTTATGTATGTGTGGAGTTATCTCAGTTGGAATTATACTTCAACAATCTCATTTGCATAAGTCAGAGATTGTAATGACTTACTCAACTAAGCATACCCATGCAGTTAATTACTTTTTTCCAAATGAAATGCCAAAATTATTTCCCAGCAGAGAAAGGCAATCGCTCACCCAAGGCAGCACAGGATGCTGTCGGTTTTAAAACAATTAATATGAAATTAATTTTAACAGACCACTGAACCATATTTAGTGAGCAACACGAAGCACAATGTGACCAAATACAGCAGCTCAAATGGCAAGTCCATTTCTCTGCCACCCTTCACCAGGAAATTCTGAGATGGAGGAACACACAAAGTAGCTTAGTTTTTGGGACACAGCACTCCTGGAAATGTTAGAGCTCCGGAGAGAGCAGAAGTTATCTTTGGAAGCATATGTTACAGGGAATTCAGAAATCAGCAAAGGCATTCTCCTCGTATTCTCACCATGCATTCCCATGCCATGTTCCCACCACACAAGAGGGAGTGAGAAAGTTTCCAGAGTTTGGAGGAGGCAGGAAAAATACTGTGTCCTGACCAAACAGTCAAAATAAAATACCAGAAGCAAAAAGCATGGCATGATACTACCTCCCTGAGACTGTTCTAAGTAATCTGGGACATGTGGCCGCCCCACTCACTCAGATTTATCTGCAGTTTGGTCTGAAGTGGGTTGATCTTGTGGTGGGAATGCAGAAGGGCGTGGCCATATCTTTGGTCTGGGCAAAATACCAGGTAAGACACAGCAGACAATAAGATTTAATTAGTGCTTCCTGGCATGGGCACTCACTGCCCATGCATTCACACTGTGTGCTAGTTCTTTTGTGTCCCATAGGTTTTGGGCAGCTGCCTCCAGGATTTATACAATGGGTGCTTTCTTCCAATGGGTTTTTCTGTCCAGAGGTTGTCCAGAGATCCTGGGCAAATTGTCAGGGTCTCTATAACTTCTGGCAGAGTTACATGAACATTAGAGTCCTTTGTATTTCAAATCTAAACTGAAATGAATTTTAAAACTGCCAAATCTGCTTTATACAAATTGATCTTCCTCTGTCCTACTCAACTTTCAATTAAAACCACTTGGATCTGTAACAGAGCCTGTATTACCCCCACAGCCTATTTAAACCTGTCATTGCCTTAACAAGAACATATCCCAAAGAAAATATTACCTTCTGCCTTGAAGATATTCAGAGACTGTAGTAAGAGAGAGGCTTTGTACCACAAGGCAAGTTTTCTATGGTCAATCCAATTCCAGAGGGCTT
>VXAV01008920.1:234555-274505 GCA_013399715.1 Alectura lathami | reverse complement strand
ACAGCAATCCACACAGATGTATTGTTATAGAACCCTAAGTTCAGGCCAGGCTTCAAACTCTGTGAGAGGAGATAGTGAGTTGAGTCTGGCTGTTATCATGTATTAATTTTCCTGGACATCTCTGTATGGACAAGATGGGGATGAAACCTCTGTCACAGAGCTGGAGAGCAGAGAAGTGTTCTGTGATCTGACATTCTTGCAGCTCTATTGCACCAGCATGTCAAACAGAGTAGAGATGTGATGTTGTGATTTCCTGTTTAGAAAGTGCTTCTCAAGGAGCCTGTTTTACTTTGGTTTTAATGCATGGATTAACAGTTTAACTTATTTCCATGAGGTTTTAAATAGCAAATTTAATGTAGGAGATTTTGTCTAGCGATTGTTAAAATTCACATGCATTCTGCAAGATGCACTCTCAGGAGCTTCTGTCTTCCAAAACTGTGTCTCCTGGTATTTGTTGCAAAACCTAAGTAGATCCTTGTGGCACTAGCCTATAAACTTTGAATCCCTGAGAGCTAGAAAGGGTATTCTCTCCTTTCTTCTGGGGCACGAGGACACCATTGGAATTGCAACTGGGCTTTCCCCAACACAGCTGCAGCAATAGCATCCAGGCCAAGGTACAAGGCTGTGAGAAGTGGGAATGGTTGTGTGAATTATGCTGACTCACTGCATATATCTGCAATGCACAGTGGAGAGTGGGACAGACAGGTTGGCTGGATCAAAATTCCACCTCATTCCACATCCCACCTCTGACGGTGACCTGTGTTGGATGCTCAAGGAAAGACAGCAAAGACTGGGCATGTGAAGAGTGATCCGAAGGCCACAGAGCCATATGACACATAGATCCCACTTTGGGACCAAAGAGCATTGCAGCAACCTCAAAAACCTTCCTGCACAGCGGGGTTAGTTAGTTCAATTACAGCTCTCTGTGGAAGGAATAGTGTTCTGGGGCAGTGAAGTATTGTCGCATTACAGACTTCTGCCATGTTGAAGAGCTGGATAGACAAGCTTGTTTCTTTTGCACTTAGACTAGAGTGGGATGTGCTTCTGGTGTAAAAATAGTAAATTCCCACACATATCTCTCTGCTTTCTCTCCTTCATAAAGAGCATCCCCCAAACCCTTCAACATCTCTGCTCTTCTGAGCTCTTTCAGTCAGGTCCACATCCTCCCTCTGTCCCTGGCTTTTCCCTTCCTTTTCCTGCCGCGGGAGCAACCTTGGCCCCATGATCACCCTAATCTTTTGGGTAGAAAAATCTGTTTTTTCTCAAATTATTTCTCAAGCCTGCAAGACTGCATCAGGCCAGCAGTGTAACACTCCTGTGAAGCTGAGATCAGAATCAGGACCCACAGCAAGTGTGGTGCAGGGGTGACATTTTGATGTATTTAACTTTTCAGGATGTTGTATTGTGTTGTTCACACTGGATATCTTGCAGTTTAATTCAATTTTTATCTTTTAAATAAATAGGTAATCAACAGCAAAATTAGCAAGATGCTTCCTTTCTCATTAAATGGAAATTGAAGTGTACTTAAAATCAATAACTGCAGGTGGAAAGCTGCAACTTATCCCATCCACTCCTGAAGAAATGCACCTGGAGGCACTTCCAAGACTCTCTGAACCCTGTCTGCAAACCAGAAGTGCCTGGAACAGGGTGTGCTGTCCCTACCCTTTCCTAAAACAAGATCTACCATTATCAAATCTCTCTGTGCAGCATATTTGGGGGGCTTGACTGAATATGTAAAGAAGATTTTTATGTCAGAAGATCAGAAAGACCCTGTCAGAGGAAAGTTGTGGCCAGCCCAACAATCCTGCCTGCAGCACTGCAAACGCCTTCAGTGGAGAGAATTTTGAAAGGACAATTCTCCAACACCATCTCTGAAGAACTGACACTGTAAGATTTTTTTTGAGCCAGAATTGGTACTTTCGATTGTTGTTTTGTTGATAGAGATGAGATGAGGAAAGAGAAGGGACAGAGCACTCTGTCTCCTCCATGTATCAGTGACCTGTGGGCAGTCATTAATGTATCACCTCCCAGCTGATTACCCTTCATCTTGAGAGACACATCCCAGTCTCAGCCCAGCTGCCTCAGTGTAAGCATTGCTGGTTGTCAATCTGGCTCTGAACAGCATGGGTGGAGCAGAAGACAGGGGCAGAAGAAACAAGAAATGAGCTCTGGGTTTCAGATTTGGTGCCACATATTCTTGAACCTTGAGGATCTTACATTTGCTTTCAAGTCTGCCCCAACAGAGAGACAAATTCCTCAGCACAAGGAAATGCCCTTCTTTGCTACCAGCTGCAGTGAGTTAGCAGTTCTCTGCAGATCCATGAGGAAAGCAGTGATTCGTGATGCTTGGACAGGAAACAGGTGAGAGTAGCTGCTAGGGGGGAGAGAAGATTTAGGTTGCAGGTTTCTTTAGGGAGGGATCTGAATTTGGTATAATTTTTCTCAATTTCTGGTCAGCAAAATAAAGGTGGAGGTGAGTTGGTGCTTTATGTTTATCTAGAATGATCTGAGAAATATGCCTGTTGACTGTAGTCCGAGTATCTACAAACAAAAATAGCAAGATGGATCATTTTTCTTCCTTATCTCTGCAATACACCAATGAAGGGTCTCCTGCTTGGAGAGATTAAGGATTTGGGACCCTATTCCCAATGAAATGCTCTTCATGCATATTATCCTAAGCCTTCCAGGAATAAGGTTGCTCAATATTTGCTCTTCCATATGCAACTTAGTCTATCCCTACCTGATTTTTCTTCCTTAAGATTGAAAGTGAAGGAAGCAATATCAGAACCTGAGATGACTTTTGCAGTGTGGATAAGCATGAATTCAGGACACTGACTTTATTTCAAGTAAACCAAACAGCCCACTTTGCTCATGGGAACTGACCTTTCCTAAATATATACAGGAGAAACAAAAACTCACATAGAAAGACTATCATATTTCCTTACCACTTCTTAACAAGGAGGCCTAAAATTAAACTTCCATTGTGGACCAAAGTGTTGTCACTTTAAAAACCTTGGTAAGTTATGATTACCTCTGGAAAAAAAAGGGTCATGTTCAGAAGTCAGGAAGAAGTGCCGTGGTGTGGAAAATCTCATGCATACATGCACAGGTTCTTCACAGAAATATTAGAAAGTAAATTAGAAATACTCAACAGAAGAATCATATGACCTTGAGAGCTATCAACCTCTTAATCTACATGAAAATTTTTTTTAAATCATCACTTCCGAAGAGTTATTACAATTTTAACCAGATTGGACATAAGCATTGATAGCATCACAGGCCCTAACAACAAAAGAAAAGTGAAAATGGATGAAAAGTGATGCTCTGTTTTGCTAATGATATTCTAACTAATTTCCCAATCTATTACTAAGGAGTCATTAAGAGTGCTATATCATAATTAAGGCATATTGTGAATTTCAGGCTTGGTTTGTTGGCTTGTTGTACATTTCAATTCTGTCTTGCTATCCACCCATCACGAAAGTCCTGGAAGGAAAGAAGAGGACCAAGCTGCTAGAGACAATTTTCCTCCTTGGAGGGTCACACCGACAGTCATTGCCTTTTTTTGCACGTGTGCAACAGAAATAAACATATGCTTAATACAAGCTACAAAAGCAATTTTTTATCATCTACGTTATTACGATGTTAAGGATTTCAGCTGAGTTCACACCCCTGATAGTGGTTATTATTACTTCTCTGCTAACACTCTGTACAATTAAAAGGGTTGTTATCCCAGTGTTTTCTGCAATTACATGATTTATGCAACTAGTGGAGATAAGGGTTCAGCTGAGACCTTCTGGAGGTGTTTAATGATCCATCCTTCTCACTGCTGACCCAAGTGATCAACCTGTCTCCAACATTCAGCTGGGATATGGGCCCCTAAGATTTGACATTCCAATGAAGACGAGGGCTTGCATTTTACCAGCATTCATCTTTATTCCTCTTGGCAGGTTTGGCTGGGATGAACCCAAGCACAGTAGATGCATCCAAAAGTCCCTCCAAATCCACATGCTGAGTTACTGTTTAAAACACCCTGAATCTGATATTCAGAGGCATCATTCCCAGACCCATCAAAGACAGCTGCATATACTCAGCAGGCAGACAGCCCAGACCACATTTTACCTGGCTTTGCCAGCAGGAGAAAACCCCTTGCAAAATGCTGGAGCAGCATGCTGCTGACTAAGACAGAATATCTCTCATCCAGGCACCAAGATGGCCTGAAACTGCTTAGCCTGCAGAGCAAAAAAAAATGATATACCTTCTCTTGATGGAGTGGAGGTTGTGACAAGTTGGCAGCCTCAGAAAAATATATGTTTAAAGTGCAGTATATCTAATATACTGGGCAATAAAAAGAACTTCTGTGAGAGAGAGTGCAGGATCCCCACTTTGTGTGATTGTGTGAGTATGCACATACCCCAGTTCCTGCTAGGAAGCCACNTACACAAAGTTAGACAAATGATATAGTTCACGGCCATAAAAAAAAAAAAAAAAAAAGAAAAAAAAATCAGGATTTTATCTTTTACTTATCCCAAATTAGGTTAAAAATATTAAATAATAAAAATGACTGAGGATCACGAATCCCCCTGAGTCCCCAAAGTGTGATCAAAATGCACGTCAATCATTTTGAAACCTGATTTTTTCATCTCAGTTTAAAAAAAAAAAAAAAAAAATTATTCTATTTAGATGTTTTTCTTGTTTTTCTTCTTCTTGCTCCATTGACAAAACAGGCAGTCATTTCAGCCCTGCAAATGGAGTTTTTATGTTTTCTCTGGGCACAGCTCCACTGGGTGTTGCAGCATATAAAAAATAATCCTGCCCAATATTCTTTGCAATAAAAACCCTGCCTCTTTCCCACCTGCCTCTTCACTGTTGATGGATCAGCCTGGGGATTCTCCACCCAGTGTTGCTAGTAGTGTTTTCCTAGCTCTTTAGTCCAACACAGCCATGTAGTCTGCTGGAAGGGAAGCTCTATTCCTTGTGCTGCAATGTATTCTCAAATCAATACATTTAATGCAGGTCAGCATGAAAATTGCTTCATTGCAACTTATGTGCATGATAAACTCTACATATTGCAGTAACTAGGGTTTCACTGGAATGAAGCCATGCAGCAACCGTTATCTTTGCCTAGAAGAGCTGGTGAAAACATTTATCACCTGGGATAAGTGTGCTGAGCAAAGCGGAGATTTTCCTGAGTTCCATGGCAGCATCTCTCTCTTAGTCAGGAGAATTGCTCTGTGTACATCCAATCAGTTAATGCTGTCTTCCATGAGAGGTAGCAGCTTTCAAAAATTAATCCATCCAACGTTTTAATCTCATGTGCAGATGCAAATTAGTCTTTAATTGCTCACTAGCTAAACTGATCATTGAGATACCAATCAAATTGGACATACTGGGGAGGTACAAATGATTACACAGTAGAGCGCTGCCTCATTTCTGTTTATTGCAGATGAAATATGTACCAACAAAGACGTTTCTTACCCATCAGTCCTCTGCAGGGGTCTGGCTGTCTTCTGCTCATATAAACTCTTCCAGATCTCTTAACTCTTTCAACTCCCGGCGCATGAAATTCCTGGATTTCCTAAAAGTATAGGATCATCAGATCCCTGACATGCCTGTATTTCTGGGTCATGTAACAAGAGACAGTTCTGGTTTAGCTTAAGAAATCTATCCTACATGAAAGAATGTTGAAAAGTGAGGGGAAGATGGGTATAATGCATGAGATAGCAACATCCCCTGTGATGGCCATAACCAATGGACATGGACATCCTTAGAAGCCCATGACCTCTATCCCCAGCTGATGCTCTTCTGAGAGAAATGCCAACTCTAGCGGAGCACAGAGGCAGCCTGAGGGCAGGGGAGAGCAGCCAGTACTCAATTACCTGTTAATTATCTGTGAGTGCTGATGAAATTGCTGTAATACCACCTGTACTCTTTAAAGCCACTCTACAACTCTACTAAGCTATTGAATGGAGTTGAAGGCAGAGGGATGAAGCTGCTGCACAGAGTTAAAAGCCAATTTTCATTTAACTCATGACATAAATCATCAGTGACAGACTGCAGCCAGGTAGTTCCTTTCATCACAGCTTTCAAAGCAATTAACAAAGCGTGATAAGTGAACAGCAAGTTCAAGTCCCGGTAGGGGTGAAAAAGCTGCACGAAAGTCACAGCTCAGCTCAGTTCAGACGTGGAGTCACATTTCCTGACCAGTATCATGGATCCTTTACCTCTCCTAACCAACCATGGAGCTGCTTTGGGACTAAAGCTCTAGAAAACAGCCTAAGGTTGAGCACACAGGTAGCAGAATTTGCAGAGCCCTCCATGTTTCTTGTAAGTGCAATGGAGTACATCTGTTCACACCACTGGCCAATCTAGGAGGTGGCATCCATACAGAAGTAGAGTTTTCTAGGTGTGATTTTACCCAGGGAATATCTCTGGATTTTAGCAGCAGTATTTTTTGTCTCCCCATATATCTTTCAAACCTGACAGCGCTGGAGGGGTTTCAGCAAACACTTATTTTTTTTACAGCATGCCTACAAGTAAAATAGAGAAAAGGGTAAACCATGGAAATCACTCTACTGGATGTGTCTCACACTCCTACCCAGTATGAAGTCCTTTCTGACCATTCTTTTTCTCTTGTGACTCTATCAGAAAAGGGAGTTTTCTCGTGCCAAGCATCACAGTCAACCATAGCATTTCCCACAATACATCGCATAGTGGACAGTTGAGCTGAGTGCAGGACTTCAGTACAAAAGCACAATCAGAGGAGGTCAAGGTCTGAGCTGTGGGTGGAAAATGAATCGTAATTCAAAGCTCTGTTTATTAACAATGTTCCTGGTTGATCAGGTGATAACACTTCTGGCAGGAGTGTGGGTGGAATCCGAATGTTGTGAGGTCCTGTTCTGCAGTTAAAAAAATAATAAAATTGTTCTGAAATGTTTGGAAATAAAACTTCAAAAATCAAGTAGTTGACAGGATATTTTTCTTCTGATTTTGAAAACTAATGACAAAGACCAATTTCTGAGAAAAAAATAAAAAAGCTGGAATCTTGTACATTTGGCTAGAAAAATGAGTTTCCGTCCTGCAACAAATTATTTCAGTACCACTTAAACAGGTCCCAGAGTCAAGTTAGACTCCAACAGTATCAGAATAGTATAGAATCAGAACCTGAAAACAGATTCTTCTATGGCAAAAGCAGATGACAATTTAAATGAACAAAATTATACTCCCAGATCTTCACAGTGCTCTAACACTACCCCATAGAGACCAACACTAAACAGGAGACCATATAACTGTGTTTCAGAGAGTCATAGAATCATTTGAGTTGGAAGGGACACTTAAGGCCATCTAGCCCAACTCCCCTGCGGTGAACAGGGACAGCTACAGCTGGATCAGGTTGCTCAGAGCCCTGTCCAGCCTGACCTTGAAGGTCTCCAGGGACAGAGCATCCACCACCTCTCTGGGCAACCTGTGCCAGTGCTTCACCACCCTTATCATGAAAAACATTTTCCTTCTATCCAGCCTGAATCTCTTCTCTCTCAATTTGAAACCATTTCCCCTACTCCTATTACAACATTCTCCACTAAAGAGTCTGTGCGCTTCTTTCTTGTAGCCCACCTTCAGATACTGAAAGGCTGCTATCAGGTCTCCCTGGAGCCTTCTCTTCTCCAGGCTGAACAGCCCCAGCTCTCTCAGCCTGTCCTCACAGGGGAGGTGTTCCATCCCTTGGATCATTTCTGTGGCCCTCTTCTGGACATGTTCAAACAGCTCCATGTCCCTCCTGTACTGAGCACTCCCCATCTGGATGCAGCACTCCAGGTGGGGTCTCACCAGCGCAGAGCAGTGGGGCAGGATCACCTCCCTTGCCCTGCTGGCCACGCTGCTTTGGGTGCAGCCCAGGATGCGGTTGGCTTTCTGGGCTGTTAGGGCACACTGCTGGCTCATGCCCAGCTTGTCATCCACCCGTACCCCCAAGTCCCTTTCGGCAGGGCTCTGCTCAAGCTGTGTCTCGGCTTTCATCTCCCATCTTGTATTGATGGTTTAGAAGCACTGGGTTTCTGCTCATTAGACTGAGAAAACTGCAAGGTGCATTAGCCCAGGGCTGACCCCACACTAACTCAATTACTCTGTTTTTCAGCTTTTCACACTGCTTTCCTCTCTGTAGAGAGCATGGGCAAAGCAAGCTCAGATCTAGTACACAGCACCTCAGCTCCCTAGAGTATACCAGATCTTTTGCTCTCTGATTCCTCCTTCAGCACACAAGGGTGGAATTGGCATTCCCCCCACGATCCTGTGAGAGGGCTGATGGCTCTAAGAGTGGACCTGTCCCATTTTGCTACAGTCTTTTTATTTCCTAGAGAAATATATACTGCCAATTAAAAAATATTTAAAGCCCTATTAAAAACGACTTACTGGCTTGCTGGGGAGAAAAAAAAAAAAAATAACACTGGATATATTTCATGGCCTGTGAAATATATCAGCACTGTCCAGTGGGCACTTGAGTTCTGCTACACATTCAGATTAGCTCCTGTTCTGAATGAATCACCACCTGGTGCTATAGATGATCTTGGTTAATTACCCCCCCTTGACATGAGGCAGAGCAGTTGTTGCAATTTTATGAGTCACAAACTGTGCTGGTAATAATAGTAATTCTGCCACTAAGCCTTAACTTTATATCTTAATTGGAGATAATGCTGTTCAACCGAGAGCTATGGTAGGAGGGGTGAGGGAAGAGATGTGGGGAAAATGAATGCCCATAGAAACTTTCGCAGAAACTCCTTATAGTGTCCGAGAGCCATAATGCAACAGGAAGATCAGAGCTCTTCTGAAATAAGCTTATAATTTAATGTATGATGTGCCATGCAGGACTTTGGAAAATAAAAGTGGACTAAGGCATACATTTTTATGTACAGGTCCCAGCACCTAAATCAGGGCCGTGTTCACCATAAACTGCTCTGCACAACGGAGAGAAATGGCTACCCTAGGAACTACCCAGGCTTCTACAGTCCAAGTCACTCTCCAAAGCCATTTAGCTTCTCATGGCCTATAGAAATAGCCATCCCATTTAGCTGCCCTAAGTTCCATAGGGTGAAACTGAGCTTAGAACTAAGGTATGGGTTTTCTCTCCATGTCACTGAAAAGATGTTTTGCTGCCTCTACTGTTCTGCTGTTGTGCTGCTGTGGTTCCTTGTTCATCTCATCTTGAAGATCAGTGGGTGGTAAGATCTTCAAAGGAACAGGATCTAGAACAAGAAAATCCTGCTCCTTAAATCTCCAGAAGTTTTTGCCATCAATATTTGAATCTGTGAAGGTTTCGCTGCACAAGGAATCATCACAAACTGGGGAGAGAAGAAGGATCCCTGTTGGCACAACTCTAATGCAATTAAAGGATTAACTATTTCTGACATATGCAGTCCAACGCTAATGTGTGAGGTGAAATTTGGACTCATGATAGCCAGAGTAGATCAAAGATAATAGCAACACAGAGTCATCCGCTTGTCCTCACCCCATCTAGCAGTGGGAAAACACTTTTTCTTTATATTTACAAGGCTAAGGTACTGCAAAAGAGAAGACAAGAACTGAGGGCACCTTATCACTCACTCATCCCCTTGCATGGCTGTGCCAACTGCAGCCTGTGATCCTTTCATCCTGGATCAATCCCTTCCTTCTTTTCTAACCCTCCTTTCTGATGCCTTTCCTCCAGACACCCTTTTAAGTCACGTTTTCCATCATGCAAACAACAAGGTAGAGGAGTCCCCATTCTTTCACCTTTCTTCCCCTAGTACCATTCCATCTGCAAGCTGCACTTCTCCCTTCTCAGAAGCAGATGCTCTTGCGAAAGATGACGCTGCCCTTATCACAGGTTTCACATTCACTGGCAGGTTTCCAAGGACAAGTTAGGAAGGGGCTCATCATTTTCTTGGCTTAGCTGAAATGTATACAATAATGGCTTGGAAATAAAAGCTATAAAGAGGAGTTAATAGCGTTCTTACACAGCTGCAATGAGAAACCATTAGGCTGCCACTTAACTCCACTGTATTCAAGCTTTGCTTGCATAGACCTTAAGACTGTTTCAGCAAGCTGCTGTATTCCTTCTGACATACATCATTTTAATTTTAAAGTCTATCAAAATAAGTGGATGGAAATGAGAAGTGGGTCAAGGGAGATAAAGAAGGAAAGACAGAAGTGTCCAATTATCTGATTTCTAATGGGGAAATCAAGTATTGCTGGAAATCTTCAAATTCAGAAAGTGACTCAAGAAAGGAAGTACTGCCAGGGCTGACATTACAAGGACAGCCAGTAGCACAAAACTCTCCTAATACTCAGACAAGTCAAGAGGAGAATGGGACAGGAGCAAAAAGGGTATTGTTGAGTCTGGGCCTAACTACGTTTTCATAATGATTATTCATTACTGTAACTCCTGCTGTCCTGCTTAAAACAATTATTTTAAACGTGTGTGCCAGCCTTTCCCTGTCCTTTCCTATCCTTAAGCCATTGGCAGATCAGGAACCATGGCAGCTTGGAATCTGTATGCAGGGTGTCTATTGCATAAGGCCAGGAAACTTGTTACACATTACAAGTAGAGAGATGTCAGAAGTTGTTCCTCACAGTACTTAATTTTGGTGTGAAATAGAACAGAAATCCTATCTAAGAAACAGCAAGGGTGAAAGAGGAGAGGAGGTCCCCATGTTTGCTTAGATTGCTCATAGCCTAAACTCTGTTGACTCACAGCAGCAGTAATGGCAACCACAGCAGCCAACTCAGGTGGAGAACCTACCCTGCACATGCCTAACGGAGGGAAGAGGAATCCCATCCCAAGCTATATGAGACTTGTGGGCATACCGTTCTCAACCAAGTGATGACCACCATAACAGACAGACCAGTGCAGTGTGGACTCAGCCCTCAGTGGTTTGCACAAGAACTTTCGAGCAGGGTTGCTGAGGATCTCTGTAGTGTCTAATCATGGGGTATAAGCAATTCTGGGCTCCGTTTTGTTGGTAGGTGTGCTTTGCCCTGGCACAGATGGAGCAGTACCCTCTGTCATTCCAATGCCACATCTATTCCCAGCTGTGTGAGAAGCAGCTGCTGAGCCACCCTAAATAACAACTCCTGGTGTTAAGAAAGAAATTAGGAACCCATTTTACTTTGCCATTAGGGGTACAAACCGTGGCAGATAACTCGAACTAAGCTCTCTCCGGTAGGACAAGGAACTTCATGTCTGTGAGAAAGGGTCACTATAGGAATTTCAAGAGATGTAAGACAATGCCTAAGGTCCCTTGGGAACTTTAGCCAAGAATATCTTGTCAAAAAATTCAGAAAAGTATTGTGAAAGTACAGGAAATTACTATCTCCTGTTCATTGGCAAGTACTCAGTCTGCTGGACTGTATTCCCTTGTTTATTCCACCATTACCCAAAAGTGATTTCATCTGCTACAGGATGATCGCGCTTTATTCTCTGTTTCAGTTCTCTAACATGTAAGATGTTTATAGGATTTTGCTCCTCACTGAGGATCTGCTGCTGATTAAAGATTTGTACTCAAGCAGCAATAAGTCTATGACTTGAGTCTGGCCACCCAATCTGGTTGCCCAAGGGTGAAGCTGCTCACAAAAAAACAAGGTTGCAATACCTCTCACTACTGAAGGGGAATGCCCAAAAACAAAGCTGAAATTCAACATTTTTGACCCACAGAAAATTCCAGTTTTCTTAGGAAGGAAAATTCATTTCAGAATGAAAAGCAGATTTTTTCCTAGCTGCTGTCAGAAGAGAGAAATCCATATGCTGCCCCAGCCTACTCTCCCCTCATGCATTTTCAAATCTGGGCTTTAATAACCAGAGCCTTCAGGACTTCACAAGTCCTGCAGCTTTCACATTTCTTCTCAAAGTTTCTGGCTCCTCAAGGGAACAGAGATTAAGAACCAATCTCTCCAGCTCC
The DNA here is from genome assembly GCA_013399715.1 of Alectura lathami. Classification (NCBI taxonomy): domain Eukaryota; kingdom Metazoa; phylum Chordata; class Aves; order Galliformes; family Megapodiidae; genus Alectura; species Alectura lathami. Next base: position 262,578 of record VXAV01008920.1, on the reverse strand, counting down.
CATCTTTACTACAGAACTATCAACATATTGAAAATCCCCCAAACAATTTTTTAGCAAGACTCTTGTAAAAACTGAGAAGATTATATTTCTGTACTCATGACACAGAAACCATAATTGACCCTTACTCCAATGTCTCCTAAGTACTTCATGCAGACAGGATTTTGTTTGAACCTCTCATAAAAATGAATTCACACCAGGGCTGTCTGTTACTGGTGTTTAGGCAACTCAGAGGCTGGCATTTCCCTCCTTTTGAATGTCCTTGGCAACCCTATCATTCTCTTAACTGAACCTTTTCATTTGATGAATAAGGAACATTAATTCAAGTTTGCAATGCTATCTGATGACGGAAAGTGTTCATATATGGTCTCTTACAAAGAACACCAAAGAGAGTGAAATAGCTCTGGTTGACTTCAATGTGCTTTGATCCAAGCTCTGAATATAGCAGTTCTAATTGGGTATAATCAAAACGTGACTTTTGTTACTGGGCAGGATATATAGAAGCGTAAAAATAATCTGCTTTCAGAAAATAGTACATTTCTTGTTCTTCTGTTAGCCCTATAACAGACCTCTTCCCTAAGATGAAAAATTGAAATCTGAACTCCAGAACTGCAAGGTGATTTAATAGTACTAGAATTTGCTGGATCAAATATTCTGGATGTTGCTTGTTTTGGCCATACTCCCTTAAGCACATATGTCTTCATTCAGAAGTATATTCAGGACTTCAAGTGAATATTTCATGCATGGCTGACATATTTTTAGTTGCCAATATGAATTTCTGCTACATTGCAGTAAAGTACTATTGTTTTTTTTTTTTTGTTTTTAGTGTGATACATTGCTCCAGAAAAGTAACAGAATTAACTGTTATATTCTATTAAAAAATTCTACTGATGACAGTAGAAATAAAATGCAATGCAACAATAGAGGTGTTGATAAAGATTCATGATTTCCTAAACTGGATTTGTTTTTTGTGGTTGTATTGTAGTTTGAATCAGATTTCCTTTTTGAGGTGGGACTCACCTCTCTCTAGACCAAGTATACCAAAAATGCAGACTACTCCCATTGCTGGGTGAGTGATGTCAGTCAGGAAACTTCTAGCCAAAGGTTTACCTTGTTGAACTGGTAATGGAGGTAGTCCTGTTATCCTAGAAAGAGCAACATGGAGACATTAAAACGGAGAGGTCTTCTGGAAAGGAGACAGTGGACCTTCAAGAAAAATCATGGAGTCTGGCAATGTCCTTGTGAACATGGGCATCCCAGGACAGTTTGATATCCCACTGCCATACAGATGCTGAATGAATCCACTGCAGAGTGACAGCAGCTCCCTCATAACCCATAACTATTGTCTACCTTGATTCTGCCTTTCCTTGATCCCTCACCACCAAGTCCCTCCAAGCCTCATAGTTTATTAATAGCTTTATCAAGCAGGCTGTTCATCCCAGAGGAAGGCCATGTTTGAGAATAAGTAGATCAAAATTAAAAGCAAGTTGTGTAGCACTGGATGAACTGTGCACGGAGCAAGAGTCAAGAAAATCAATAGGTTATTGAAATTGTAATTGGAGGAACTTATTTGTTTTTAATAATAATGTTACAAATCAACAAGCCCAGGCTGAGAGATGGGTATCAGGTGGGAGGGAAAGAGGAAAAATCAATTCTTGTGGTGACTTGATTCTCAAGTCACGCATGGCCACAGTTCAGTCATAATCCTTTCCCCATAAATTAATGCTTTTATCACTCCCAGGCGTGAGACAGATAAACACTGTACTGGCCTGGGTGGAGAGGGAGTCACACATAGTGATGATCTGCGGGATTTAGAGATGAAAATGAGAAATATTGTTTTTTTGTTTGTTTGTTTCTTAGTTTTTTTTTTTTTTTTTTTTTTTTTTTTTTTTTTTTTTTTGTCAAGGGGACAGGTTTACCTCACTTAAAAAAATAGTGGTCTCTTGGGCCGTATAGGGATATCTACCTCAGAGACTGCAATAATGGGTAGATAGCAAATTGGATTTGTTCTACTCATAGAATCATAGAATCATAGAATCATAGAATGATAGAATGGCCAGGGTTGAAAATGACCTTAAAGATCATCTAGTACCAGCCCCGCTGCCATGGACAGGGTTGCCAGCCATGAGCTCACTAGATCAAACTGCCCAGGAACCCATCCAGCCTGGCCTTGAACACAGCCAGGGATGGACCATCCACAACTTCTCTGGGCAGCCTGTTCCAGCGCCTCACCACCCTCTGAGTGAAAACTTTTCCCCTAATATTCAACCTAAATCTCCTCTCTCTTAGTTTAAAACCATTCCCCCTGGTTCTATCACTATCTACTCCTCTAAAAATTTGCTCCCCCTCCTGTTTATAAGCTCCCTTCAAGTACTGGAGGGCCACAACGAGATCCCCCTGGAGGAGGTCCCCCTGGAGACTTCTCTTCTCTTTGTTAGAGATAACAACAGATAACCACAGCAGGGAGGCTGTGGTTGATCACACAGAGGTGTTCAATGATGAATGGGTAGTCCATGCCATGCTGAATGGGAAAGCATTACCTCCCTGCTGCCAGGGGATGAATGGGGGCATTATGCCATGGGAATTGGGAAATCCACTTCTCCTTCTCCTTACTGAGCAAGATAGGATGGCAGGTTTCCTCTCTCCACACTTTAAATATCCCATAGTCAAGTCCAAACCTCATGTCCTGATCTTTGTCCTTTCTGGGAAATATGGGCTCTTTGGATGGGATCCTGCTTTGTTGCTTATCTACAATGATGTCTCCACCATGCAAGCCAGTCACCTTTGGATGGATTCATCAATGAATGGATCTTAGGACGTGTTTCTTCTCATTCTAAAACAGACATCTACGTTTGATTCAACAAATTCTGTGCTTAAAGGACATTGGTTTTCTTGACCACTATGAGGCTACCTCCACTACAAACATCAAAAGGATGAGGTCCCCTTTTCTAAAGATAGAGATCTTCAGGACAGAGGTTTCTGCAGAGCTGGTTCTACCAGGACCTATTTTGCAGTCAGCGGAGTGAAATGGACTCTTTCAGAGCTTGTTTTATCTCAGTTGCATTGTCCTGACACATCACACTCAAAAAAGCACCAAAAAGACTATCTCAGGTAAGTGGGCATGCACATTTGGTCAGGAGTCCCAACACTGGTATGTAAGCCTCAACCAGTCTGGCAGCCCACAACAGATAGGTCATGAGGCTCTCTCTGCTTCCAACAAATCCCTTCATCTGCTTTTTTTCATCTTTTTGCTGATGCAGAGAAATTCATCTTTGGCTTTTCTGCCAGCAGCTTTTTCCCAGCAGCCTAATCTGAGCTCCTATTCAGCGAGCAAACTAGAGAAAGAGACCCATCTGACACCAAGCTAAAGCAAACAACCCGGCAGTTGCTTCCATTTGAAGGCCCCATCACTAAAGGACTGCAGAGCACAGTTTTGGCAAAGCCACAAGGTGACAAGCATGTCAGATACGCACGGGCACATCGAGCACTCTCTTTCTGTAGATGGCAGGCTGCCCGGCAGCTGGATGGAATTGCTGTGTGGGTTTAATACACTCCTGCATTTGCAGGCAGCAGGAAAACAAGACCTGATGCAGCTTGGCACCCAATGAAGAATTTGAGGGCTGTGTAGCTCTCTCAACCTCCTGGCATGTCAGCCTCTGAAATTCAGGGAGACAGCATCCCCAGGGCTGTCTTTTTTTCAGATGTGTTCAGCACTCTCAACAAATCATTCTTCATTGGCCTTCCCTGCCTTAGCTCCCCTTCCACAGCCCAGTGGCACTAATAAAATTCTTTGACACACACACACACACACACACACACAAAATGTGTACTCTCAGGTTATCCCAAGAGGCTCATGGATAACCTCAGCTTTGGGCTTCCATTTCTGGATGCTGGATCACCTCTCACAGAAGCACACTGCCACGTCCAACAGGAAATAACATCTGAAGGGCAGTTCGCACCCCAAAGCTCAAAGGTATTTTGTGCCTTCCCTCCCAGAGCACGATGCATTTTGTGTTATGTGTTGGGTCAGGCTGAGGGGCTCAAAGAGAAACAGTGTGAATGTCTTTCAGAGCAAAACACCTCCTGTTACTTCTCTTTCAGGCCTGAAGATATGGCTCTGGGCCACCTTTCCTCCATTTTCTAGCCGTTTCCAAACAAAGAGGTCAGTGGGGCTCCCCATTTCCAAGTATTGCTGATGACTATTGCCTGTAAGAGGAAAATCCATTTTCGCCAGGGCTGTCCTTGTTCAACAGTGGAGGACCTCAGACGTTGCTCTTGTGACTGTGGTCCATTCATGGTAGGGTGATGGGACTTTGCTTCTCCTCACAATTAGCAGTTAATCTGGGGAGGAAAATCCAGAGTCATTTTTCCCTAACAGGTATAGATATTCCCAATGGTGAGAGAAATCTTACACTTTTGATGGGTCAGAGACTTGCATACAAAAGCTCAAAAATACTGACTGCTTACAGAACCAAGTTTTGAACAACTTCAGACTAAATTCTCATTACTACAGGCCTATTTTTACTCCCTAGTAAATATATAAGAAAAACATTTATTTTTCAATTGCAAAAAGTAAAATAATAGTAAAAAACAATCATGGAGAGTCTGCTTTGAAGTCCTTTATAAAGAAAAGAAAAGGAATTGGGACAGATCAAAAAGATGGGCATACTTTTCTGCAAGTTACTGTCATTCACAGCATAAGAGGCTTTTAAAAGTGTTAAAAGCAGTGCTGGCTGCTATAAGCAATAACATAAGGCACTGTGGAAACTCAGCTAGCAAAAGCAAATCTAATGTCTAACCCGTAAGTCTCTTTTCATTCTTTACACTTGCTAATATTTCATAAAAGATGAAAGTCCACACTCTGCTCTCACATCACTCAGTTCAAATCCCATGTACAGTGAAGCAAGACTTTCCCACACTGACACTATTTTAACTGAGGTCTTTAGCACACCAGTTTCCAACTCCTGGGATGTTTTCACTCCCGAGAAAGCTTTGGGAATCAAATTATAAGAAGATTCCTGCAGTGAATATAGCTGTCTGTTGGGTAGCATAAACATCATGCTAAATAGCTCAGATGTGGATATCAGCTCTGCATCTCTAAACCTGGCCATTCATTTTGTCCTATGTAGCTCAAAAAATATATATTTTCTTCCCCAATTCATCATATGAACACTGTGAGCTGAAATGGAATCAATTATCTACCTAAAAATAGGCAATAACTGGTTGTTTGGTTTTTTTTGTTTTTTTTTTTTTTTTTTTTTTTTTTTTTTTTTTTTTTTTTTTTTTTTTTTTCTTTTTTAATTTCAGATTCAGTTTCAGAGTCCATACATTTGTATTTCTATGTCTGTACCCCCTTATGCCAAGGGTGCCCCCTTTATGCCATTAAACCAAAGAGCTGCTAATAGAGGACTGATCTGAGAATAAGAGAAAAGTTTTTAAAATTTGCAACAGGAAACTTATCAAGAAGGGGATAAGGGAAAGAATTAAGCCACGACTTGACCAAGTGTTTCTGTCATGGGTTAAAACCACTTCAATGGGTTAACAGCATGGGCTGGCACATTGTAAGGCACGTACCTGGGTTACCAGGCAATGAACTGAGAATGGGTCATGGAAAAATTGCAGGGAGCAGCTGTTCATCTAGAATAATCCTCCTGAACATGGGCCTAGAGAATTCTGGGGTCTGGATCAGCTGCCATGACTTTGTGGACCATGAGTATATCACAGCCCAAGACATATCTCTCAAGATGCTTTGTTTCAAGGTTTTTTTATAGTAAAGTTCCTTGCTTTGAGTAGAGAAAGGGGAGTCACTCTGAAATTTTATATTAATGCCATCAGAACATTGCCATCTCTCATGGTTTTTATAATGTTTCATGATATTATCATAAGCCTTGAATTATTTACTATTATTTCTTGAAGTTCTAGCTACAGAATTTGGGTCTATAATTTCTTTAATACACATCGTGTAACTTCCTAGCTGTGAAAACGAACCTGAAAATACAATACCTCCAAAGCTAGATAAAATCACACAACTCTATTGTTATAGCTATTGCTTACTCATTCTACACTATGATTTTCCAGCCTGACCAGGGATTTAAGAGAGTTTTTCAGGTTTTGTATTTCAGAAGGTTATATTCAAGGACCTAGAATTTATAAAATCAGTTGGGTTGAATTTACAGGCCCCCTCATCCTTAGCAGAAAAACAATTAATGAATAATAATAGTACTAATAATAATAGTAGTAGTAATAATAGTACTAGTAATAACAGTAGCAGTAATAATAGTACTAGTGATAATAATGTATACATATATAAAAAACACAGAGTGGTGCCAGCTTTGCTATCCAGTGAGAAGAAAGGACTCACAGCAATTAGAGGTTAGAAAACTTCCCTTTAGTGGGTCCTAGTAAAAGGAAACATCAATTTTAGAGGAAGAACAGAAAACAAAAAATGTATAGGTATTTTGGGCCACTTTTCCAGCTCAAATATCCACCGGTGCCAGATATCTGTGGCTATTTCAGAAGAGAACAAGCATCTAGGAGAGGACAAATTATAAGTGCTCAACAGCATTTTTTGCTGCATTTTTTGTGCATTCTCTGTTCCCAACAGCGAGTGTGTGAGAGATTTTCATGGTTGACCTGGAACTCAAAAGTGCTGGAAGTCAGACAGCAAGTCCCAAGAGGAGAGGAATGAGTTAATGATGAAGGAGGAGTTTAGTTCTTCAGAGGGGAAATCCTGACTGGTTTAAAATGTGTGGCAAAACTCCCAACAGTTTTAGTAAGGCCATAAATTCAAGCTATTTTTTTGTCGTATTAAGAGTATGGGTTTGAATTTTTAATACACAAGAGAGTGTGTACAGAAATGACAACAGTAGGCACAGATATATATATATATACATTCACTACACTAACTAGATTATATATGGTTTATACTCTGTATGTTGATGCATATTACACAAACACCTATTTATAATGCTTGTAAAGATACAAAATACATTTTTTTTTCTTTTTAAATTTGTTCTACTGTACAAGGAATCCCAGGAATCACCCAGGGTATCCTATGACTGCTACAAACACAGTCACATAACCTCTCTACAGCCCAGCAGGCTACAACCCTTTTTAAAGCTTTGTTCCCTATCCCATAGGAAACAGGAACAAAATTCTCATGGTCTTCAAACAGAGCACAATCCAGTTCTGTACAACAGGGATCTGGTGTGGAGATGTCTGGCTCCTCTCTGAGCTGTGCAGAGGTAATTTTGGCGCAGCAACGAGAAGCTCATTTTGCAGCAGAAAATAGAATAAGCGAGCCTGAATTCAATAACAGCCAGAAGTCCTGAACAGCATTAATGAAACATCTGTCTGTGAAATATCCTCCCCCCAAATCGAGGGCTTAAAGGCTGCAGGAGCTGTTGTTATTTTGTGGTTGTGTTAATAAGAGGAAAAGCATTTCCATCTAATGGCTTCATTCACGTGAGGCCAAATAATCTTCTCAGGATTTCAGAAAGCAGAATCTGCAGGCTGCAAAATATTTTCCTGGTATTCATGTTTATGATACTTTCCAGGGTAATAGCCATGATGGCACTCAGTTAATAGCTGTAATGACACTCCATGCAGGTGTTTCTACTTAAATACTCGTTAACACTCTAATCTTCCTCTTTTGGCTTAAGCAATATTTCCATCCTGTCATGGGCTCCAGGGAGAGTAAAAAGTGATTCTGGAGAGCACCTATGTGGTTCTTAGTATTAGTGAAGAGCAACTGGGATTTTCTGCTCAGGAAAACACTGAGGTGCAACACCTGTGCCATTGGCCTAGGAGAAAAATCATGCCCCAGAATTGTGGGGTCCTAAATGTCACGAGATTTCTCTGCAGCTAGTGTCATTCAAATGAATGAAGACCATGGGATGACTGAATGTGTCCTGATTTCTTCCCATGGCTGAGGTGTCTGGGCAGGGGATAAGTCCTAAAAACTAAAAGTTTCCTATTCTACATGCAAAAGCCTTGGGAAGTAATGGTACCTATGATAGATATTCATGTTACTGGCACATCTGTCACATGAGATACTAATTATAGAGTTTATAGTTACTTCTTCTAATTTGATGAAATGTGAGTGAGTACCACAGGGTCAGAGCCTGCCGTGGGACCTAGCTCTGAACATGAAATTCCCCCATTAGAACCATGAAGTCTTAATACGGAAATTGAACAGAGAAAAAAAAAGTAGAGAAATTCAAGGTTTAAACTTGCAATGAATGACTTTAAAAAAAAAAAAAAAATGGCTAACAAGGTCAGTAAGCTTACTGAAATTTCCCCTGGTTTCCTCTCTGCATCTGAACTGGTGGAAAAGGACACATAAGCACTCTGTAATCTGTTTCAGCACCAGCTGGCATAGTTTAATGCAAGTTGTGCAAGTTGCTGTGGCTGGCAGAGGTGGAGCACACAATTACTGCAATCCACCATTCTGGTACAAAAGCATTCATGCAGGCAGAAACAACACCTTCAGCACCTTGAAAATAAGATCTTCAAGATGTTTCCAAGCTATTTGGGTATTGTTTAGGGTTGCTCAGTCCCATAGCATCAGAGACAAAAGCAGGACAATCCAATGCCCCATTCAGAGCTACTGGGGTACCCCTGTTCTCTCATCCCCATGGCACAGATTTCCCAAGTGATTGCTCATTGAGATTCCCAGCGACTCCTTCTCGGGCTCATTCCACATTCATTCTGAGTGGCTTCCTTTCGAAACTCATTAGTGGCATTTATCCTCATTTAAATGAGAAGAAGTCACGTAGGTAAGATATACAGATGGCATATTGTCTGTGGAGAATCGTTAAAGCTTGGAGAAGATTTTTTAAGAAAACAACAACAACACAGAGATAGCATGCCGTGGAGATAAAAACTCCTGCAGCAAATAATGGGAGAAAGAAAGACAAAGGCCTGCTGGAGGGCGGTGGTTGCTCTGGGGAAGGAGCCAGGCAACCTCTGGAGGAACAGAGGAGAATCAATAGAGAGCATTTTACCTCTCAAAATGACGAGAAAATCAAAAAGCAAAACATAGTGATTAAACAGGTAGGCAGGCAGGAGTGAGCTGATAAGCAGGAGAACAGAAGACCTATGGAGAAGGAAGGAGCAAAATTATTTCTAGATGGGGGAGTAGGAAGTGTTCTCCAGAGTTCAAATTCTACAGTTTTGGTCATATTCAGACTCTGTTGAAGCAAACCATGGAGGTGGTCCAGAAAGGCCAGGGGTGCTGGACCGTTATCCAAGGAATGCCGCCTCAAGACTGGAGACTGTCTCATTCACAGCATAAACACATCCCTGCAACATTTCTACAGTTTTCTTGCACTTGTCTCAATGTCCCATTATTTATTTCTTTAATTTTCTGTGTGTTTAACTCCTTGACACTCCCTGAAGCATATAAAGAGGACAGTCATATTCATCTTTTTTTTTTTTCAGAGGACACCTCTGCCCACTGCACATACGTACATGAATTGCACAATATGACTCAGGTAGCAGAGACGTGGCAAAACGAATTAGTTTATGCCAGCAAGGAAGCAACAAAAAATTTCACAACAATTTATCTTACCCAGAACAGCTTTCTTAGCACTAATGCCTGAGTGTTTCTGCCCTATGTCCTTCCTTCAGGAGAGCTGGGCCCATAGCCTGGCAGGTACAACCAGGTGCCACAGGCAGAGGAATTTCACGTGCACATTGATGCCAGGGCAGCTGCTCAGCCTTGGTCCTGAATGGCTTTGAGAATCTCTTCAGTGGGCAACCCAGCATGCCCGGTAAAATCTGTGCCGTCTAGGATTTGCTGTTATCTGAAGCATTCCAACTGGTTTAGTTTTAGAGCTTCAATTTATGTAGCACAAAATGTACCCGCAATAGCCTATAATCCAGAATGTGTACAATACAAAATTTATACTCCTACATAGCGTTTTTTTAAAGCCTATAACAGACGTCTGTTGGCAATATTATTTCCCCTCTGCTCTTTATACAATTGCTATGTGCTCTCCGGAAAGAGCTATCTTTACCACATATGTGTGTACAACACTTGCACAGTGCAGACTAGGTCCATGTTTAGACGTTCTAGGTATTGCCCAGAAGTCTGTAGATTTATTGGATTGTTTATGACAGCTAAAGGTGCTTTCCAGGGATTATGCCATGCATGTAACCCATGTTTCTAAAAAGCAGACAAAGAAATAAAGAAACAAGGTGTCAGCAAGGTAGAGACAAACACATGCAGATTTTGTTGGCAGTCCAAATTCTTAGCCATAAGAGAAATCAGTATGATGGAAAACTTATTGAAGAGAACAGCGATCCTCAGTAGTCTCAACTCAGAGGGGAGGAAGACACCTTCCTCACCTCACCTCATGCAGATGGGTGCCTTCACCTGTCCTGTCACCTCGGTGTAAACTAGTGGAGAAAGCATGTTCTGAGACACAGTTAATCTCATTTATTGTAGATGCTGACTTGTACTATGGTTTTTCTCTCTGTAGTTGGTGAAGACAGCCTAAGATCAGGTTTCTTTATCTTGAATACAGTTTTCTGTAGAACACCACCCTCTGCGTTCCCTGGAATTTCCTCATTAGAGACAGTGAAGTTTGACGTACTGCCCACTTGTGTTTAGGTAATTGTCCATGTTTCTCCAGACAATTTCTGCTATTTGCTTCATATGCTATATTGGCTTGATCTCCCATGACTCCAATAGCAGCCTAATCAAGTAGCTCAGAGGCATGTGATCTGTCCCACAGGTATGTGATCTGTCCCACTGTTGGGTATAGATCATTTTTTTTGTTAAACAGAAATAATCAGTTTGGCATATAAAGGCAGAGCGGAGGCTGCCCAGACTGTTTTCTCTAGAAATGATCCAGCTGGAATTTCAAGGCCCTTCAAAAGGTGCAGAAGCATTAACAACATCCTGGAACATAATACACATTCCCTATTTAGTTTTAGGATGGCTCCTCAGGTAAAGAATACTATGAAAAACATCCTGCAGTTAGAAGGGGTCTGTACAATGAGCTTTTGAGCCCCATCCTACCCAACTCCACCCAACCAGTTGTTCATCTGTTTGCATACAAAACCTTTCTGCCTGCACCTCACTGTCTCCTTTTAGTCAACCTGATCAACTAGGGACAAAGGCACTTGGTGCAACTTCACGATGATCCTGTTCATGTTTTAAATAGCATTTGTTTTCTGGAGGATCACCCGCTTCCCAACTTCCAAATGCTATCAGTTACTCTGTATTCTGGTTTGTTCTCCGCAATTTATCTCTGTGATTCATATGCTCAGTCTGTTCTTTGCAGTCGGCAAGCGCCTGTTATTTCTTCAATTGTTTTCAAAACCATGCTTTAAATGGCATGCAGAACGAGCTGAGGATTATCCTCCACTGCAGTGAAACCATTCTGGCTGGATTTGTTACAGCGGTCACACACATCACCATTCACAGGAGGAGGAAGCTGGGAAGATAGAAAGTGTGAGCTGGGGCTGCCTACTTACCGTAGGACAAATATGATATTTGTGTATTAATACACACTGTTTTCCTGACGGTAGGTGAGCAATCATGCAGGAACACCCAGCTGGACCAGCAGGAATGGCAAACTGAAGAGCTGATGTGTGCTGGTTATTCATTGTCTGGTGAACATTGCTAGGCATTTCCCAAGCTCTTGCAATGTGTTAGAAAATTACTGTTCATTGCTTTTTGTTGTCCATATGTAAGTGGTGAAACTGAGGCAGAGAGGTTAAAAAAAGGCTTCAAATGAAGGAAGAATTGGAAGAATGCTCTTCTGACCCATTCTCTGCTGCTGCAAGTAAAAGAGCACTCTTCTGTTGTTTGCAAGGGCTAACAGATTCCTTATCTTTCTTATTCTGACATTTGCATCATATTTTCCAGCTCTGGGGACCCTGACCATAGCTGCTTTTACCTCAGGCATGAGACTGCTTTGAAACCCAGAGGATGCTATGACTGCTGCTGCTGAGACTAATAAACTAGACAGCCTCTTTACTTGATTCTTCTCACACTGGTTTCACATTTTCAAGTTATTTTCTCCAGGCACATGCATGAGAAATATCCTTAAAAACCTCAGCTCAGATTTCTGAGTAATCCCATCGCTCCATCAAACTGGAGTTTACAGAAGAGCCAGATGAGTACCCTGGGGCTTGCAATATAAGCAAGCGTAAGACCCATCTATACCTCATGGAATGCACCTCAAAGAACATTTGGTACCAGAGAAAGAGCACGCTCTGCCAGGAATACTGGCTAGTGGGAAAAGTTCCAAGAAAATAAAAGAGCATGAAGAAAGAGGCAAAACTGAAATGCAAGATCTCAGCCATGCACTACATTAAAAGGCCATTTTCTGCAGCAGACTCCTCAGAAAACAGGTTTTTGTGCAACAGAGTCAAAGCATTTTAGCCTCCCTTGTAAGTAATAATCATCTGTAACTAGTAATCTGCTAAACTGCCTTGTCATCCTCTATCATTCGCTCTGCCCACATCCAGCTAGAACCATTTAATCTATCTTTCATCTTTAAAAGTACAGAAAGGTGAAATCAGTCATAAATGATGGGGGAAGAAGCTCTAGAAGAGATCTTTTAATAAGGGAACAGTGTTAAATGTTTCTGCTTGGAAGACAGCTGCTCAATATCATAAGCAGTATGCATCTTCACAAGATCTTCATGTTAAAATGTTAGTAAAAACTAAATGTGTATTGCCACAGAGGAAAGGTTTCATCCATCTGTTTGCAAAGACAGGTACTTACAGTTGGGTCAGCCACAAGCATTCAAAAATCATGAGATAAGATTTAAAATGACAAGACATTAAAAATGCAGTATAGGTTCATTTAATAACCTCTCTGGCTTCCTTGCTAGTAGGATATGCCGTTTGCATGCAGTTTTCCTCTGCAACATGGTATGTAGCTCACTCAGCAAGTGGAGGCAGCACAGTCCTTCTTTCAGACCAAAACCATCTTCATCTGTGTTGGAAGACATCAATGCAGCAAAGGGTTGGCCACCAAAAATCACAGCCCGCATAATACAAGTGCAAAACACATCATGTGCTGGTAGCACACAGGGTGAAATTAGGCCCAAGGCATGGAATAATCTCAAAGCTGAACTATAACCTAGGTGCAATCTTAATGAAAAGCCCACAACCAGTTCATATCTTCTAGAGTTCACTGACCTTTTGGAGCACTCACTAAACAGGAGGGAACGTTTCCCCATAGGGGTTCAGATCTTGCTACACATGTAGGAGCCCTTTTCCAAGTGATAATCGTAGTTCAGTTTTTGTGATTTAAAGGCTAATATGTGGAGCTATGATTGCTTTTCCTGCCTTGCAGAGAAATGAATAAGTTTAATCAAAGATTACAGTTACTTCTATTGAAAATTAGTCTGGGCTATTTCCACTCTTCTCCATCTGTAATTAGCAAGATAAGGGAGCTAGGATTTGGCAAGGAGACCATCAAGTCTCAGTCCAATAACTCAACCACCCAGGTAAGGAGACGCTGACACCTCTTTGGCTAACAAATGCCTTTCACCACGAGCAGTTTTCAGCAGTCTGCAGGAAGGGCTGCTGTGTTGCTTTGAAACCACTGGGAGAGTCTGCAAGGCAAAATGTGCATCCCCCATCTCAAACCCTGCACTGTTGTGAGACATCCAGAAGAAGAAGACTTCTCCAGAGGAAAGAAAACAGTCCAGTTTTGTCTTTTTTTTTTCCATTCCTTGCATCCAGGCTACACAACTTAATTTACAAATCGTCACAAAGTACCGCTGAAATTCCAACCAAACCTTTGCACTGCTGCATAGGCGTGTGATAGGTGACTGCTGTTTTCTCGCTAGCCAAAATTTTCAGTTTTCTTCTGTCTCTGCAGAAACAAACTGAGGCACCCAAGAATTAACCAGTGTCATCTGAGTTATTAAATGTGGTCAATGATAAAAGTTGGCATCAGAAGTCAAGGGTTCTGATACGCAGCTCTGTTTTTTAGGCGCTGTGGTTTTCCCTGTCCATCTCACAAGGGCTAATCCCTGACAACTCAGAAAAAGGTGGTTGTAGAATACAGGTAACAGTGTCACCCATGTTTCCCTGATGAAGACCATCACTGCATGCTGATGTAGTTATTCACACTGTCATCTGCAGCACCCACAACACTGGCAAACCTGCGTGGGTGGAGGTGGTGGCCGGACAAAAGTGTCCCATCCACTGCTTGGAGTTAAAGATGTCACACAGGCCTGCTGGTGGGGGACATCTGCTCCTGTCAATGTCTGTAGCTATCAGCAATAAAAATAAATATGGACTATACCATGTACATTGCAAAATAACTCCCAAAATAAGTCCTTGTCATCTTCCTGATTGCAGCACTTGAAAGAATTTGCTGGTCCTGCTTAGTTCCTCTGTTGTTGTCACAGTTGTAGAAGCCATAGAGGGCATGGTACATCCCAAATTTATCCTCTGTTTGCATAGTACCTCACCAGCACCTGAGCTGAGCACATTTGGCAGTGCATTAACATAGCAGATTTCTTGAGCACACATCACCCCTGCTCTGCAGAGCGGCCTTTGTCTGAGCTGCAAAGTTTGCAATATAGCTACTGAATTATCTAATTTTAAGACTGTTTGCCGAGGCACTTTTCATTTGAAAAATCTTGGCAGAGCTCCTAAATCCAGCCTTCCTTGAACAACATCAAATTATTGACTAAGCACGAAAGTTGTTAAACCTTGCAAACTCTGTTTGGTGTTGACTTTATGTTCTCCTGTGAATCAGTCTTTATGGGCAAATGCACAGACAGAGTAAACTCCTTGTGATATTTCCAAGCAGAAAAACAGAAGCAACTGAGATCATCTTTGAACATTTCATAAAGGGAATGTGTGGAAATGTAACATCATTTGCTGACTGCATAAGTAATTAAAGACACAGAAAAGATCTAACTCTCTCTACAACGGATCACAATTATCCATTATTGTTCTCTCGGTTTAATGAGTGTTTATACTAAAAGCCTGTTTGAAGTTTTAACTAGAGCGCTATGACTGGCATCTAGATAATGAAATGCAGTGATTTAATATTCTTGAAGTTCCCTACTTCCAAAATGATCCCAAAGTGCTCTGTGCTTTTTAGAATTCTGCACAATAGCATCCAAAATGCTGGTTTTTCCCCTGTTCATCTCTCTTTCATTAACTTCTCTTAATGAACAGTGAAGCCGTGAACAGATTTGACCAGGAAGGCAAATATTCATATTAGAATATTAGAGCAAATCCTTTGTCTCTTGAAAGGATCCATCTCATGGAGCCTTACCCTTTCCAATAAGACAAATGTCTTCTCCAGTAAGCCTTATTCTCTCCAATAGGAAAAAATATCCTTACTGGGCGGTGGTCAAACACTGGAACAGACTTTCTAGAGAGTCAGTAGTTGATGGCCCAAGCTTGTCAGTGTTCAACAGGCATTTGGACAATGCCCTCAATAGTATGCTTTAATTTTTGGTTAGCCCTGAAGAGGTCAGGCAGTTGGACTGGATTATCTTTTTCGCTTCCTTCCAAGTGAACTACTCCATTCCATTCCATTCCATTCCATTCCATTCCATTCCATTCCATCCCGTCCTGTTCTGTTCTATTCTATTCTATTCTATTCTATTCTATTCTATTCTATTCTATTCTATTCTATTCTATTCTATTCTATTCTATTCTATTCTATTCTATTCTATTCTATTCTATTCTACTGCTATTCTATTCTATTCTATTCTACTGCTATTCTGTTCTGTTCTGAAGACACTTTATGCATTTGTCAGGTCTTGGTTCTTAAAGGAGAGATACGAAGGCCTTCAGAGGATTCATCTGAGTTACCTTAGTCACCAAGTCAGTATAAGATAAACCACCATCTGGAAATGCTGTTTTTCTCTCTGTCAGCTACACAATGAGCTTAGGCACTTACCAAGAATGAGTCACACAATTTATATATGGCAAGTTAATTGAGGGAGACCCAGCTCCTGGAGTTCAGAACCACATCTTCTTACCCACACAACTGTACATCCAAATCAAGTATTTTCCCTTATTTGCCCATCCTTGGACCAGTCTTGCGAGTTGAACTGACGTTGATCTACAAATGTACCTAATTTGATTTAAAGGCATGATGAAAATAAAAATATGTTATTTCTCCCGAGAATCATTTTGTTCCACCAATAATTAGTCAGCTCTACATGTACTTGAAATGTTTACCTTGTTTTGGAATTTTTCTAACCTTGCTTCCGAGAATTGGCTCCCATTACACTTCTCTCTGATGGATTAAAAAGGTCTTCATAAATATTTTTTTTTTTCTCCTTGTGAAAAGCTTTATTTGCCTAATCAAATCACTTTAACTTATTTTCTTTGGATAAACAGATGGAGTGCACTCTGCATAAACACAGAAATAAACAGGGATGGTGACCTCAAAACAAGGCAGATCCTTCCCAGCTGTGATGAAACTTAGCTGCAGATGACATGAACTTTTCCACTTCCTTGTTATGCTCTCAGTGCACAGTAAACGAACATATGGGGTTCTCAAAGGGTCCAGGTAAAGGCAGGATGAGCTTATACTAAAACTTTTAAGAGGAAATTGCAGTCTTTGAAAACGTGTTGTAGGTTATGATAAGGAAAAATATTCCAAGAAAAACCTTGCCCAGTAATTTTGTTACCATTTCTTTTTCTCTTTTTATTCTTTTTGGTAGTTTTCTTGTTTGTTTTAATTTGTTTTTCCCTTTCTCTCTATTTTGTTTCGTTTTGTTTTTTTTTTTTTTTTTTTTCTTTTTTCTTTTTTTTTTTAATGAGCTGGATTGCATTGTAGCTGATGAATTCTATCAATTAAGGAATTAAGGAATCAAGCTACTTTTCTTCACAAAGAAGTAAACTCCTGAACAACAAACCTCCTCTGGCAGGGCAACACAGAATAAAAATACACCAATACACCAATACACTCTGTAAAGTTGCTCTTTAGCTACTGGATACCTGCAGCAAGCTTATGTCATGTTTTTTGTAACAAATAGATTGCTTTTATTTCCTTTCTTTTTTTTTAACTCAAAAGATAGTATGTGCAAAAAATATCCCCTGGAAAACTGTTGTCTTAGCAGAGAAGGTAAAATAAACAGATATATAGATAGATAGACAGACAGTCAGACAGATAAAATCACTAGGAAACAATCATGTTTCCTTTATTCTTAAGTATTTCTTTGTATTTCCTCTACCCTGGACTTTGTCAAAATAGGAAGAAAGTTGGTCACAAGCTCCTAAACACATCTCCATATCTTGAACAAAATCATTCATTCCTGATTTGCATCTGCAGCTCTGAAGACAAACAGCTTGTCCCAAACAACCAGGACCTCTCCACAGACTCCTGCCTCTCTCATCGTGCCTGGCCTTGTACATCAGCTGCTTTCTACCAGATGAATCCCCTGGCAGACAGGCTCAGGAAGAGTTAGGCAGAGGATGCTGACAGCTGAAGCACAGCCCTGGCTGTGCTCTGCCTGGCTTCTTGGTGTTCAGGTATGTTAAAGAGGAGCCATAGGGGCCATAAGCAGTGTTTTGTCTGCTTCTAGCTATCTGGATACATTATGGGAAGACAGAGGTCTCAGATATATATTCTGAAGATTACAGGGGAACTGACATAAGATAGTCTAAATATTTCAGCTATAATAGCCTTCACCTTTCCCTCCTCTCACTCCAGTAACTATCTTATTATTATGTTTCATTGTGCTCCTCAGGGGGCTTAGCATGCTTGTTACAGCTGGATAATTCTTTTACCACTCCAAGGCTGTCTATTAGATCTCTCCCTCTCTAAATCTTTCTCCCTAATTATTCTCACACACTTTCTCTTTTTTTTATTACTAGGTTTGAGCTGGACGTTCAATCAGCAGGCCCTAGCAATTCTTAGCAAAGCCCTCACTCACCATCAATCATTCTCCTTCAGATAGCTTTGAATTGGAAATCTCTTTTCTACTCCCATGTCCGTGGGCCACTCCAGGGGGTTTGTGTGTGGGAAGAGTTGTTCTGGAGCGAATCAGTGCTAACTCAGTGGAACATGCAAGGGAGGCTTATCTCTAGCATGGCAGGGGTCCCCAATGACTGACTTTGCTTTCTGAAGATTTCTGCTTCTGTAATAGAAAATGACAGTATTGAAAGCTTATTTTGTGTGGATGGAACGGGGAACTGCGCAGACAGGTGAAAGACAGCATTAAGAAGATCAGTCCATCAGGATTTTGAGACACGGACATGTTTGGGTAGGCCATAGAATCATAGAATCATAGAATGGTTTGGGTTAGAAGGGACTTTAAAGACCATCTAGTTCCAACCCCCTGCCATGGGCAGGTACACTTCCCACTAGACCAGGTTGCTCAGAACTCCAACTAGCCTGGCCTTGAACACTTCCACGGAGGGGACATCCACAACATCTCTGGGCAGCCTGTTCCAGTGTCTCACCACCCTCACAGGAAAGAATTTCTTCCTAATAGCCTGCTTAAATATCCCCTCTTCCAGTTTACGGCCATTACCCCTTGTCCTGTCACTACACGTCCTTCTAAAGAGTCCCTCCCCAGCTCTCCTGTAGGCCCCCTTCAGGTACTGGAAGGATTTTGTGTGTTATTTTTGGATGGATGGATGGATGGATGGATAGAGCAAGCTACTGTTTTCTTCTCAAATATGAGAGATGTGCATAGAAATATTGTGCCTATTCCTGACTTGGTTATTTCTTGCTTCTGATCTGTGGGCCATTAAAAGGAGTGGAAACATATTAAACAGAAAGTTCTGTCCATTCCCTCAAAGTGCTGAGAAAGGCAGATCCAGAGTATGCATGCAAAGCACGTGGCTAGAGAATCGGGTGTGCTGAGTCTTCTCGAGGAGTTTAAGGAGGCTCTGTTCACTGAGAAGTCCAAGACAAGTGCAAGATCCCTACAAGCTCTCCCTGCCTTTGAATGTCCTCTCTTCATGGGCTATGCTCCAGCAACAGCAAGGCCCATTGTGGTAAAATCTGAGCTCAGTTAGGCAGTAATATTTTCTCATGACTGCATTCAGACACTGCATTTTTTTATTATCTAATCGCTACTTGAATGTGGCAGGCTCAAGACGATGGGCACAGGATCCCATGGTGGCTAGCGTGGCTTACACTTAGAAGTTCTTCCCAGAGTTTGTAATCTCATTCTACACAAATGAAGCAAAACCCTGAGCAATAAGAGAAGGTAAAGAGAATGTGGACAGAGTAGCAGCAACAGCAACGTGAGGTTAGCAGGTTCTAGGGTGCAGAACCAGCAGAAGTAGAAAAATTCATTTATTTTCACCCTTGTAACCTTCTTCAAGTTCTTCCTGTAAGCATTTTTTCTCTGTGCCTCCTCCAAATATACGGAGATTTAACTTCACTGCAATAGACAGAAAATACTTGAACTGGTCTGGAGATGAGCATGAGTTAGGGTTTCCAACCACAACCAAGTGTTTCCATGATCCTATCCAGGATTTCAAAATTTGCACACAGAGCTGGAATATCTTCAGTTGGTGTTTGGGGGATCCCTCTCTCAGAAAGAGAGGGACCATTTCCACAGGTGCCGGTTGCATGCAGGAAGGATTGAAACACCAGGTCAGGCACACCAGCAACATCTGCAGCTTGTCATCACTGTCCCAAATTTGAGACAGACACAGTCCCAGCTTCAGAGAAGGTGTATCAGGCAAAATAATTGACTGGGACTCTTCTGTTGAAGACTTCACATTGACAGGATCAATACAGTGCTGGAAGCTTTTAAAATGTTGATGGTGAAGGACTGCAAATTAACTCCATTGTGGGATGCAAAAAAGAGGAACAATTTTCTCACCCACCTCTTGCCTTGGCTGCTCTTTCAAACTCCTTTGTTACCTAATCAGTGTTTCTCAATTTTTGGACGCTGTGTTTTTTGTTTCTGTGTTTCTGCTACCCTCTTAGAAGCTGGGATCCACAAGACTGGCAAAAACAGACCTGTCAATCCGTGCAATCATCTGGAAGGCCTGAGAAAACACATTGTTCACAAAGACAGAAGACTGCAAATTTCTCTTTCAGCAATGGTCATTAACTGATCTGTGTGGGTGCTAGGGCATGGGGAACCGCATGAGGCAGAGTTTTAAAATGAAGTGATTTTGATTATGAAAGATTTGAAGTGTGACGCATTTGTTTGTGTTTGCGTGTATGTGCTTTTGCAAATGATAATTTTCCAGTTAGCAGTAGGAAGGGCTGGAAGGCTGCTTTGATGCCAGCCTTCCAGACTGGCGATTTCTCACAGAGCAATGTGAATTTAGCTGGAACTATTTTCCATGTAATTGCAGTTTAGCAACACAAATGGTTGTCCTGGAGGAAGATGCCACCCTCCCTAACTCACTGTTTGTCCAAATCAATTGTGCTCATTTGTTTAGGGTATTGCGTTTGATTCAGCCCTCTGCTCCAAACCCTCCAGGAAGGTGGGTAAATCAACATAGCTGATGGAGTCCTGTTGCATTCCCTTAATGCTGGTCTTGACAAGGCACAGTTGCTTTGCCACTGCAGGAGGCAGTTGTGCTTTCACACAAAGCTTTGCTTGGAAAACAATCATCCCATTATGTCCTACTAGAGGCAGGCATGTTCATCTCATCTGTAAAGGATGTGTTCTGCATCTCCCTTTTTGCCACCACCTCTCCAACCAGTTGCATATCAAGACATAAAGATCTACAGCCTCTCTATGACTCCATATCTCTTGCTCTGGGACAAGAAGAAGATGTTTTTCTCTCCTCCATATCAAAACCGTGCTCTGACATTCAGATTTTAAAACAAAGGTAAAAAGCAATTACATTAAAGCTACGTTTAGAGAGAAGCCAAATTTTTGGAAGTAGAAGTTTGGGACACTCAGTGGGGGACATTTCCCCTGGGCTAAGCTATATATGAGCTGATGGCTTCTGCTCGCACTAGAACCCAAAATGTTCCTGTAGGGCTACAGCTCTTTGACATGCACTGCGTCCTTGAAACTTGTCATCATCTCTATAATTTACTTTCCCAAGGTTTTAATCTGAATTTTTGTGTTTTCTTATTTGATCAGCTCCATCAGGTTGACTCAGAGTGGCTGACAGGTATATTATTTTTTAACAGCTACAGCTTTCCAAATGCCAATCATTTACACCAGAGACCCCAAAAAAAACATATTCTGGCAGGTAAATAGGCAGCCGATTGTCACCATTATACAGTTTAAAAACAGATATATTTCTTTTTAATGGCAGTCTGGATTGTATTTCCCTAAACTTTATTTTTCCTTGCAAGTTTCTGCTAATGTCTCTACATGCTGTCAAGTCTTGATAGCAGGGTTTTCTGGGAACCATACGAAAAGGTTTCATACAGAAAGCTGAAATGGTCTTGCCAGACCTGCTGGGTTCACTAAGCAGATGATCCACACATTTGAAAGATGCAGTGTTAGATGGAGTATATCATGAATGGCTTGGAGACAACAGGTAAGGGTCAATTGTGCTGTTTCCTCCGTTGTGATGATGAGAGGTCATCAGGAGACAGAGTCAGAAGAAACACAAGCAGGTTGTTCATCATTTGAATTGTAGTTAAGCTGTCCTAGGAAATGATGGATGCTAAAAGCTTAGATGATTTCATGGAATAAGTGGATAGTTCCTGAAGGAGAAATCCATCAAAGGCTACTAATACACAGAAACCATCTCTGGCTTAGGAAGTCTCAGAGATAAAAAAGGCCAAACAGTGACAAACTGCAGGAATAAAATCCACATGTGCTCACTCTTTACTTATGCTCTTCCCATCCTTAGAGTCAGCTTTCGATCACTCAGAGAAATGAGAGTTAGGTGGGTCTTTATCTGACAAAGTATGGCTGATTTATGCTTTTATGAGTGAGAGAGGTAACTACATTTACACATAAATTATGTGTAAGAGGAGAACTGGGGTGAAGAAGAATCATTGAATCGTAGAATCGTAGAATCATAGCATCATCTGAGTTGGAAGGGACCTTTAAAGGCCATCAAGTCCAACTCCCCTGCACTGAACAGGGACAGCTACAGCTGGATAAGGTTGCTCAGAGCCCTGTCCAGCCTGACCTTCAAGGTCTCCAGGGATGGGGCATCGACCACCTCTCTGGGCAACCCGTGCCAGTATCTCACCACCCTTATTGTAAAAAACATTTTCCTTATATTCAGTCTAAATCTCCCCTTTCTCAGTTTGAAACCATTTCCCCTAGTCCTATCACAACAGACCCTGCTGAAGAGTCTGTCCCCTTCTTTCTTGTAGCCCACCTTCAGATACTGAAAGGCCACTATCAGGTCTCCCTGGAGCCTTCTCTTCTCCAGGCTGAACAGCCCCAGCTCTCTCAGCCTGTCCTCACAGGGCAGGTGCTCCATCCCTTGTGGTCCTCCTCTGGACGTGCTCCAACAGCTCCATGTCCCTCCTGTGCTGAGCACTCCCCATCTGGACGCAGCACTCCAGGTGGGGTCTCACCAGCACAGAGCAGAGGGGCAGGATCACCTCCCTTGCCCTGCTGGCTACGCTGCTTTGGGTGCAGCCCAGGATGCGGTTGGCTTTCTGGGCTGCGAGAAAGCCCAGAAGAGAAAGAATAGTGAAGAATGTGTACAGAGAAAGCATCAGCCCAAACACAAAGTTCAGGGACTCATCTCTACCAGGGTTAAGGGAGTCAGTGACTTTCCTAGATGGTTATTATGGCCAAAACGTTTCACTTTGACCTTTCCCCATCCAGACCACATCTGAAGCTGTGGATGCGCTATCCCTGGATGTGTTCATGGCCAGGCTGGATGGGTTCCTGGGCAGTTTGATCTAGTGAGCTAGTGGTGGCAACCCTGTCCATGGCAGGGGGGTGGAACTAGATGATCTTTGAGGTCCCTTCCAACCCAAGACGTTCTATGAGTCTATGATTCTATGGTTCAACGTTACCAGTCGTGGCAGTGTACCACCAGTACCTGAGCAGGAGATGCTAAGCCTCTGAAGGACAGCCCATCATTCCATTTACCTCTGCTTCCTGATGTGCCTCTTTCTTGGATGTTGGATCTGCTATTCCCAGGCCAGCTGGAAGCAGTCTAATCTTGGAGGTCCTTCTTGAGTGTGTCTGTGAGAGCTGGAGTTACACGGTCACCAGATTGGATAACCAGAAAGACACACACTACCCAAATGCCTACGACTTGAAAGATAGTGATCTAACATGTAAAACAGTCCGAAGATCTGCCTTTTATTCCTATGCCTGAGTTTAATGCTCTCAATAATTGTCTATAATCTCTTTTTTTTTTTTTTTTTCCCCTTCGCATCACCTAAATTCTTTATCTTCCTCCTGAAACCTCCTTCTCTCTGAACTTCGAGCCATTCATGCATGACATGTTTCTGACTGCTAGCAATGGTTCTGCAGAAGAGCAAAATTTGTGATGTCCTCTGCCATGGGGATTGCTCAGGCGTTCATTCCTGAGATGTGTCAGGCACCACATGAAGTAGGCACGTTGTCTCAAATGCATGAAGGTGAACAGCTCAGCCAAGCTGTTCCTGATTCTCTACATCCTCCTGTGTTTCAAACACCTGCCATGAACCTGGAATGGAAATACTCCTTTGGCCAATGCATCTGTTATCATTTTCCAAGAGGAGGAGACTAACCAAAAAATAACAAAATAATAAAAATGTTAATTCTTGCTTTCTTATTTACAGCCGTCCAAGATGGAGTATCTCATTGTCAGAGAACTTTTAACACAGGTACCTGACCTGGATGTCTGGAGCACTTCTGTCCTCGGTGGCACTGGCATCTGCACCAGGGTTAATACGGGGGCACCACACTGCTACTGATGCTGGGACTGATGACAGGGGGCTCCAGGCAACGAGCTCTGCTGCAAGAGGGGAAACTATTGGCTGAATTGTAGGGAAGATCAGTGCTAGCTCCATATCAAGGTTTATGATTCAATTCCCTGAGAAGTAAGAACTCTCATACTTTCCCCAAAGGATCTGTTTCCCCATTTCTTCCCTTTCTTATCCCTTTGCTGTTGCTGAATTTCAAGCCATGACAGTCATTGGGCTGCTTGAAATGTTGATGTTGCAGCCCTGTAGGGGTCCTCAGAAGCAGAAAGGAGCTGTAGATGGAATTCTTCACTCTGCCAAAGCGTTGTGCCATTTGTGATACAAAAAGAAGTACTGAAATCCAGGCTTGGAAAGATTCCCTTTAGCAACCTGGTGTCTAGTGCATCAAGATAGTGACCAGGACACCTGGGTTTTCTACCCAGCATTAGCATTGCATATGGCATCAAGTAGGCTCCAAGACCCATATCTCCAGAAAATAACTGGGACAAAACTACACCTCGTTTGTTCTTAGGTAAAGAAATATTCATTACTGGGAAGGTGGAGGCACATCTTGTTATTTCTTTCCCCTTTCCACCTTACGTGTTGGAAGGAGACTGGTTTGAGTCTTATGAGGAGAAAAACAGAAAATACCTGTCTTTGTCTTGGTCAGTCCTAGTACAACATTAGATTAAACTCCTTTTTCCACTTCTGCAGGGAAAAAAAAAAAAAAAAAAAAAAAGAGTACGATAACCTTTCTACTCATAGTTGAAACTCTGCCTCTCTGAGCTGCTATTTGCCATTAGACTACCAGCTATCTGGCCCCATGCTATTCTTGCTATGACATAAGAAGAGCATCAACACCAATCCTTCAGGAAAACACAGGAACACCAGTGCTGAACTGGGACTCTTGATGTCAGGAGAAGTGTTAAAATGGAGTCCTACAAGAAATCCTTGCAAAGGAAGAAACCCCTTAGCATCCTTTTGCCTTCTTTTTTCTCCTTTATTAAGGATTATTCTCAAAAGTAGAACCACACCTGTTTTTTTCTTCTTCTACTTAATTTGCCTTACCCAATGGCACGGAAAAAATTATCCCAGCAAATATAGACCTGACAGGAATTTGAAATAATTTAGAATCTGAGCATGAAGGGCTTTTTCTTCACCATTTTTTAAAATGCATCCTCATATGAGCTTCCTGTAACCATGAGTCTTTTTTCCTGATCATCTGATCCTTATGCTCATTCATCATTTCCTGAAATTCCTTGCAAAACAGTGGGCAGTTTCAAACGAATTTGACAGCACCAGAGATCATAAACAGATAGGCCCTTGGACTTTTCATAACAGAAAAGGAAGATCCACTTTTTTATTTTTTCCCACAAGAAGCATAGGGTGTTAAATACAGTCTGTGTTACACATCAGAAGTTCTACAAGGAAAAACAGTAAAGCTTGACCAGTTCTACATCTCAAAAATATCTTGATGGCTTTTGACTTCTATTTTTTTTGTTGTTGTTGGGCCCTCATCCTGCCTTGCTTTTCCATACGCCTTTTAAAATTTCTGTTTTAATTTCTGTCTTCATGTGAATACATATATTTTTAATCAGCTCACTGTATCAGTGGCCATCATGCTGGCAGCGTGTTGACTGATCACTCCATAAATAGAGCATTTCTAATGCTGCTGGAGGCACTTCAGCATTTTGAATCACTTTCCACCCTACTTTATTTCTCTAAAATAACAGAAGTGATGGCATGTTTTTCCATCTGAGCCGCCAAACATGGCAGGGTTGGGAGGTCCTTGGCAAGGGACCTAGAAAACAATTTCCTATTTTCTCTCTCTTTCTTCCTTCCCTGGAGGAAATGTCCTCCAGCTGACATTTGAGGGCTCAGACATTTTGAGTGAGCTTGTATAGCCACTGGAATTGAACTATGCTTGAATATTTGGGGATGCTGTCTTTTTCACCCTGAAACTCAACACAAAGAAAAACAGTTAGTGAGAATCTTTGATTTAATGAGAGAGTTCAGGAGACACAATCTGGGCATTGGAGAATGCATTCCAGAAGAAATCTGGAATGATATCAGGGAGAGTTTAAGAATAAAAATGAGTGTAGCAGAGATCTGTCAAGAGGGGTGGAACTGCATGATTTTTAAGTTCTCCTCCAACTCAGACCATTCTGTGACTCTATGAACTAAGCTCTCATGTGGCAGGGGTCCATGTAGGTCTTAGGTTTAGTAAATGGAAGTTTTAACAGGGGACAGATCTGTCACTTCAGGATACAAACCCTGGCCTTTGCCATCACAGGTTTCCTTTCAGCACTCTGAACACAAGTCACTGTGCACAGCTCACATCCTTAAGAATGCCTCCAACACTTACGTGTCCTCTTAGATAAACACACTTATCAACACAAGCCAGCTGGTGAACACCCGTCACCATCTTTACATTACAGTAGTACATCAAAATCATCAGCTACATCCAAGATTTGGTATTGATCATTTTGCAAGGATGTGTGACACCTGCCTTCTTTCTGTCTCCTTCAGATGTGAGTAAATAACTTTGATGAGGTTATCTAGTGACTGCTCAATATCAGAGATGCTTTGGACATCTTATCTTTAGTCTTCACTATGTTGGAATCAAGGCATGATTTCAAATAAATAATTCCCAATGGACACCTACTCACAAGACTGAGAGCCAGAAATTATACAAAATTTTTCACACAGGTGGAAAAAGAGTCATTTCAGCAGACTGGATAACTAGACATGAGAATAAGAGAGTGTTGAATGTTCTTCCCTGCAGGACACCCTGTCTTCAATATTGGTTTACATTTCCAACAGCGTCCTCCAGTTGATCCCAAAACTGTCAGATCCAGAGCTGGGTAAGATCCTCTATCTTGTGTTATGCTGGGGATCAGATAAGGCAAGTCTTAACAGTCCATTATGGAATGAAAAATTCATGACACATATCATGTTCTATATTTCCAGAGCACAGAATAATATCTCCACAAAAAACAGCTAAAGATTTTTTGTATTCCAAGCCATATTTTCACTGCCAGTCAAATTTCCAAAATATTTCCTGAAGTTGGTATTTGTTTGTATTCTCACACAATCATAAGATGCTTTCTGTCCTAATTTAGAAATTGTCAATGATGAATTATGTTCAGTAACAATTACAAAAAAACTAGTCGTCAATTATCTTCAGTATTAAAAAGAAACTTGCATCAGATTTCTTGACTGAATTCATCTAGTTTCAGTTTCCGCATATATTCTGTCATACATTTGTTGCACAGGTTAAATAGCTGGTTCCTGATGTAAATTCTTTATAAGCAGTCATCAAACAATTTCTTGACCTTCTCTCTGATAGGTAGGGTTCATTATTTTCATTTTCACCCAAGTCCCACCCTTTAGTGACTCTCATAGCCTTTCTCTGAACCCTCTTCAGTGTATCAACTTCTTTCTGTTGTAATCCAGGCCATAATCTCATGGTGACTAATGCAGAATTAATACAACTTCATCCAAAGTGGGCATCCATGTTTGTGCCTCAAGGAATCATATCAGTGCTTTTGGCTCCTGCACTGAAGTAGCATATTTGTCTAATTATCTGCCATGAGTCTTTCTCAGAGATACTGCTCTATATAAGCCCTATAAAGAATTAAAGCACTCTGTTAATTTTTTATATGGCGTCAGTCCCTGATAGGTGAATGACTTGCCTTTTTTTGTTCACAGGTATATGTAAAAATTTGACTTTATTGAAATACACACCACGTGTCTGAACTCAGTTTACAAATGTTTCACTATGCCAACAGTGCCATACTTCTTAGTTAGATTCCCCCAAGCTTAGTGACATCTATAAAATTTGACAGCCGTATTTTATTCCTGGCCACTAACCAGGGTAAAATATTTGGTAGTAAAGGGATGAAAACTGATCTCTGCAGAAGTCCATTATAAATAATTAGTTGAGACTGGACTGGTAGAGCTTATATTGCGTTATAGCTGAGCTGCTGCAAAGAGGATTTCCCATTTCTTGATCTGAATCGGAAGACAATGCCAAATATATTTTCTGCTGAGAAGCTCCAAGGTAAAATAAGGAGAGGGCTGTGCTTTCCCTTTCAAATCCAGGGAGACGCAAACTGGTTAAATCAGATCTTCAAACGCACAAAGATGTCATCCTCCAACAAGAAGACTTAATGTCACAGTAGCGTGGGTTGAAGATGGCAGCACACCCTTTGAATGACAGGAGGGAGCTGTCACTAGCTGCCAGATGCTTTCAAGGAAAGTGTAGCAGC
>VXAV01008920.1:222247-232615 GCA_013399715.1 Alectura lathami | reverse complement strand
ATAGCACAGAAACAAACAAAACAATAAAAAATATATATATTTCTTATATTAGTTGAAAGCCTGTATTCACTCTTTTTGAAGCATCTCTTCTCCTTTTTCACTTTTTTTCCTAATTGCCTAGTTTGGACTTTGGCCTTGAGCTGGAAAGCAAAGGTGCTCCATAAGATTAAGAAAGCACAAAGTAGAGTTATTAAAGAANAGGAGGCACAGCCCACACACCTGGATGCATCAGGTTAGCAAGCAGATGTGCACTAAATGCTGTTCCAGCTGCTAAACCTGGACCAGTTCTTGTCTTGGGCACACGTCTCACAAACCTTCGTCAGCACAACCAAAGGAGTGTTTGGATCGCATTATGCCCTGAAGATGAGCGTTTTTTTTTTTGTTTTCTTTTTTTTTTTTTTTTTTTTTGGTTTTGCAAACAGAATATGCGCTCCTCAATTTCAGTTACAAAATGCACTTTTTAAAAAACTATTTTTCTGCTTCCTACACTCCCCTTTATTTTCTCTTGGCATGCTATTATTTAGGAAAATATTAAGAAAAAGTTGAAAAAAAATAGACAATAAAATAGATAAGAAAAAAGAAATTATACATATTTTATTTCAGCATTTTTAAAGGACATTAAATTCACAGGGATGCACTCAAAGAGAACTTTCTGCTCTAGCTTATAGCCTTCCTAGAGTTTTAAACTCTGAGCTCTGTGTCTCTCAGAGCTAATCCTTTTTTTACAATACAATTAGGGGTGGGCAAACATTGAAGAAGGTGCCCAGAGAAGCCATGCAATCCCCATTCCTGTAGATAATTAAAACTTGACTGTGCATTTGAGCAACCTGATCTGACTTTGAAGCTGAAATTAATTTCGAGATCAGACTTGTTTTGAGCAGGTGGTCAAAACAGACCTCCTGAGTCCTCTTCCAACATCAGGTAATCTGTTATTCTGTATCATCCTCATCTCGTTTGTTCTCCAGCCTGTAACAGTGGTCCATGCCAGGATATCGCACTGTCCCTTACGGATTTCATTGTGACAGTGAGGTAGGGAAAGGAAAGTTTCAGGAAAATTTCAGGAATGGAAAGGAAAGTTTCAGGAAAGTTTCAGGAATGTAAAGGAAAGGAGAGTTAAGTTGAGGGAAAGGAAAGGAAAGGAAAGGAAAGGAAAGGAAAGGAAAGGAAAGGAAAGGAAAGGAAAGGAAAGGAAAGGAAAGGAAAGAGGAGAAGGAGCATTTTGTCTGATTTTTTCGGTTTAGATCACCAAGCAATTTAAGATGGTGTGAACAAGTATTGCCACTAAGAAAAGGAAATGTTCCACTTTGCTGCTCTTAACTATTTTTATCTATAGGATCAAGACTAGTACAAGTAGGAGGGAGAAAGAAGAATGAAAGAAAAATAGGACTGTCAGAGAAGCATCAAGCTGGCAAAGGTTTATTTGTGAATTTGCCCAAAGATCAGTTCTGGTATATAAATTACTTTTTTTTTTTTTTTTTCATTAATCACAATAATGCAAAAATCAGGATAGTCTTCAGCTCAGTGCACAAATTTAGTAGCCATTTTCCCCAGCAATAAGGATCAAGCCACCACAGAGAAAGAAACAAATGAGCTTGAGGATAGTGGTACCCAAAGTGAGATGAAATTTAGCAATATGAACTGCAAGGACCAGTAGCAAGAACATGTTCTCTAGGGAGGGAGATAATCAGCTGGAAATGATGCAGACTTTTCTTCAGATGTTTGACAAGTTCAGTGGGGTGAGACCTCTCTCGTTTAACCATAAATGCCTGCACCAAAGGTGATCACACTGAAGCTAATTGCCCCAAATTCCCCTTTTAGTCAACAAAATTGACTTTGTGTATTAATAGATCTGATGACATGAATCATCTAGCCAAATGCAGGTATCTTCTAGATGAGAAGAGTAACAAGCACCTCACGCAGCACTGACTTTATTGACTCACTTTGTTGAGCCAAAGGAGCTTAGAGTATCTTACGCCAAGATGGTTGCTTCCACTCTAGTAACTCACTGTTAACCAGCCTAATGTGACAAATGCAGCCCTGGGAAACAGTCAGTGACTGTTGAGAAAGAGATAGAGAAAGAATGACATTATTCAAGTCAAAAGCTCAACCTAACGTGGGTGTGGATGTGCAGTTCCCATCCCCCATGTTCACAATGAACGGATTCCACCATGACCTTGTACAAAAAGGGCTGTGAGGATTTTCAGGGCAAGGAGAACCTCTCTGATCTAATGAGATGAGTAGGTGAGCCAAGTTCATGCAGCTGAACAAAGCAATGCTGACCATGAATTGACTGCTGTCTATAAATACACTGCAGAATAGAATGCCAAGGAATGAGACCTATTTGAACTGAAGGACATTGCTGGCAGAAGAACAAATGGATCTAAATTAGCTATGCATAAATGCAGGAGAGAAATTAGAAGGAGGTTGCAGCTGGTTAAAACAGCTTTCCATTTGGAGAAACAGGGGCAAACTCTATTTATGTTAAAGAGGAAGCTTGTTTGTTTAAAAAGAGTTTTGGAGGCATTGTCTGCTTTGCCAGCAGGGTACCAGATGTAGTACATCAGCAGGTTCAGAACCAGGTCCTCATACCTCCTCATGGGACATCCTTTGTGAGTGAAAAACCATCCACCTCCAATGGCAGATGAACTTCTCCAGAGGTCAGACTAACAATTCTCCCTGGCTTTACTGCAACATACAGCAGAACTCAAGTACAGACAAAATGTAATGGCCCCAGATTGAGTCTGACAGCTGCCTTGGGGCTAAAACACCTCATGTAGTTCGGGGAATGTGATGTGATCCTGTAATCCTTGCAATTGGTAAGAGCTCCAAAATTGTGTTCAGCTGGGAAAAAATTGCATTCTATCACCAAATACTGCAAAACTGCAGTGTCAGATCTTGCACAGGTTTAGAAATGTTCCTCAAATAAATCCCCCCTTTCCTGGTAGCATCCTACATTTCATGGAATAAAATATCACTGTTTTTATTCCAGTTATTTTCCACAAGCTTATCAGACCACACCTTGAGGAGGCACTGTGGACATACCACTCTTCCCAGACATTACCTAAGTATTCCCAAACAATCTCTTCTTCATCTCAACTCTGTTTACCAGTGGTTTCTTAAATGTTCCCCAGCCCAAGCTAATGAAGGAAAAAAATACACAAACATTGCTTGCTCATTTTTCTTTATTATTATTATGTTGATTTGCCTTTAATTTTTTTGCCCAGCTTGACTTTGTCTGCCACTCAACCAAGGTGCCAAAAGAGTTGAAAGCCATGATGTCTTTTGAACTGATAGAAAGATAAATCCCCCCTGACACAATCAGTGTCTCTCGCTGATTGTTTCTGGCTCATCCTGACCAGCAATTATTTTAATAGCCCAGCTAGGTTAGCTCTGATGATGTGATATCAATATCAATCACATTAATGACCCATCTGCTAGGAAGCCAAGCAAACTATTACCATGACCAACTTCATCCCATAAGAAGTCTGTGTGGCTATCAACAAACACCTGTACTATTATTTGTAAGTTAGAAAGCAGTTGATTCATGTCTGTGTGATGTGATGTTTTTAACTGAGCAGAAGTTTATACCCACCCTGTCTAAATGTTGGCTTTTACCACCAACATTTACTCTAGTCCTGCTGAAATCAGTAACTAGAAATAGGGACCTCCAGATGGCATGTCAGGCCACCAACGAACTGAATTGTCCCTGGAAGGCACTCATCAATCATTGATGGAAGCTGAATGTGTCCATAATGTAGGTACTTCATTTCAGTGCTTAAAATCAGGTGGGTGGAATCTGGGCCTCTGTGCATTGGGAGCTTAAGAAGAGCTGAATTCAGCAACATCACACTGTTATAAAAGTCTGTTTAAAATATTTTTTTGTCTGTATCACCAGAATGACATAGTGTCTTCTATTTATTATTTATCCTCATGTCCCCACTCAGAGTAAGGCAAGTGTTACTATGGGGCTTGGTTGAAACACAAAAATTCTGCTGAAAATGTCAGCAGTGTAAGAACAGGTTTTGCTGCAAATAAAAAGAGTAATATGTATTAAAATAAGGTTCTACAAGACTGGATTTCTAAAGAAGACTCTTTTTTGGAAAGTTTTCTCAGAATTCCAAGATTTCCATTTTACGTTCTGCTTATTGCCAGTGTATGATGTTCATCTTTATTTTGTGGTAGCAGTAATTAGTGTGTTGTCTAGGTTTTTAATGAGATTATTCATACCCATGTCTCAGTACTTTAAAAAGCTTGCAAAGTTTATCCTCTTTTACAGACAGGGAAGATGAGCCACAGACAAATAATTAGGTAACTAAGAGCTTAGTGATAAGTTCTCAGCAAATTCTCTCCGCCTCTTCCAAAACATCTATGCCTCTTCTTAATTTAAATCTGTTACCTGTTTTTCTTTCTAGACAGCTTTTTCTCATGGCTTCTAAAGGGATGCTTGTACCTCCCTCTATTAATGGATGTGACAACAAATCACTGTGGAAATCTCTGCAGCAGGTTTGCTTGGCATCAGAAACTTAAACAAAACCACCTCTGGACATAAAATGAGTTCACTACAACAGCCAGAAATACTGCAGACAGGCTTAATAAGCATCTCTCCATGCTGTAAGGGGTTCCAGGTTTGAGGTATAAACACAGCTATACAGTGAAAGTTCATCTCAAGACAGTTTATCCCTAAGATGGGCTCCTTCCACCTTCATCTAAAGCATAGGGTTAGACAGGAGGTGCTGGACTTAGCAAGACTGCATGCCAGAAAGAATTATAATTAAAAATGCCTTGAAATGAAAGGGATCAAAGAATTAAAGGACCCCTCCCAAACAGCTGCTGATCAAAGAGTCACAGAGCAAAGAGGACATAGTGACATAGTTATTATGAGAAAATCTATTAGGAGGGATGGTGGATTAGAGGTATTTCAGGTGGAAGGCAGCTGTGTTAGGAGTTAATGAATTCCATGGGGGGAAAAAAAGAAAAAAGAAAAAAAAAGGCAAACAAAAGCTTCTTTCATATAGCTTTCTTTATCAATTTTTCACCACACAAACTTCACATTAAGCAAGAGCAGGTTACATCCAAGTCAGGACAAACGAAAATGTAATTGTAGTCGGCATGGGAGAATGGACTTTTTGCTGTTGCATTAAAGCTGAGTCTTTGATACAAAGGCAGAAGCAAACGTTTTGGTTTTGCTTTGCTTTTCTGCAGCAGCTATTCAGGCTCATTTCTCATTCACTGATCTTTAAGGACAGAGATATTCTTGTTTGCCACATGTATGCATATTACCTCTGGATCCAGCGTAAGGGAGAGCTGTGAAGAGCGCACAAGGTGGGCACAAATCCTGTCCTCTGCTCCTTATCTTGCAGCTCAAAGGGGTGCAAATTTCCTTTGTTGGACATCCCATCATTAAAAAGAAAGAAATAATAAAAAGAAGTTAAGACCTGGATGTTTATCTTTATTACTAATTTAGATAATCCCAGGCTCTGGTTTCCATGCCACTAAGTTGTTGGAACTGCCCCATGTCAAAATCTTATTCTCCTGTGCGCTGCTCCGTTATGGGCCAGTAGCTAGAACAGGTCAAAGATCATTCCCAGCAAGCTCTATTAATAACAAGACCTTGTTTTGGAAACTGGAGGAGCAAAACAATAGGAAAAAATTTTACTATGTGCCAGATAGCATGCGTCCCAGCGGATGCTCCCTAAACACATTTAATTTCCTAACACAGCCTGGGTCTCCCAGTCCCAGTGCCCTCAGCCACCTGCAGTTGGCTAAAACCTAATTCCTCAGATTTCCCTGCTGTTCTCTTTCGCTCCATAGTGTAATAGTCCCTGTGTTTATAGATTTTACTGTAAGAATTTTCCTGCCTTAATCACCTTTGACTACAAAGTGAGCAGGAACTGCAGATGGGATGACTTGCTTGGGGACAGAAGCCTACATTCCAGGCAACCAAATTTATTAATCTATAATGAATGACTACTCTTGGATGCCCTCCCCATCTGCCTGAACATATAGAGAAAAAATTACAAAGTTTCTCCCGAAGTGCTGTTCCCTTTTACCAACACTGTAATTTCCTGAAGAGTTTTGTAGCTGGATGAACTGCTAGAATGTAAATTAGAAGTTAAATTATGTGAGAGAGACTGCATTCCTTGATGTGGGTATACCAACACATCAAAAACCAACCCTATGAAGAAAGGTTGAGGGAATTGGCTTTGTTCAGCTTGGAAGAAAAAACGCTCCAGAGAGACCTCATAGCAGCCTTCCAGTACGTAAAGGGGGCTTATAAACAGGAGGGAGGATGACTTTTTATGTGATCTGATAGTGATAGGACAAACGGGAATGGTTTTAAACTAAAAGAGGAGAGGTTTAGACTAGATATTAGGAGGAAATTCTTTACTCAGAGGGAGGTGAGGCCCTGGCACAGGCTGCCCAGAGAAGCAATGGGTGCCCCAGCCCTGGGGATGCTCAAGGCCAGGCTGGGGGGGCCCTGGGCAGCCTGGTCCAGTGAGCGGCAACTCTGCCCATGGTAGGAGGGATGGAATTAAACGATCTTTAAGGTCCTTTCCAACCCAAGCCATTCTATGATTCTGATTCTGTGGTATCATTCATACCCTTAGTGGCCATGCAATAGCCTTAACAGCATCAGAAAGTTTTACTGGAGTATGCTCAGTTAAGCAGAACAAAAATCCACTCTCTCCTCTTGAGTTTTTAAAGAGAAGGGGAGCCACATTCAAGCAACAATAGAAGGTTCAGCCCACCTATCTCATCTCTTTCTAGGTTTTCTAAACAACGTAATCATGGTATCTGAGCCGAGTATTTCTAGTTGGCTTTAAAACCCAAGCCAAGCATTCATTGGAAGCTTTAATGCGTTTTTTCAGTATGCCACAAAATACAATGAGCCTGAAACGCTTTTCTGAGCTGAAGAAATTATTGAGTGCTCTGATCAGAGAAGTATTTTCTCTCCTTTAGGATATACTTACTGAGAGAAAGTGCACCTGCTTGTGCTGCAAGTCGTTCTATTTATGCTATTTTTCTAATACAGAATCACTGGAGAGCCAAGAAATGTCATATTAGATTAAAGGAAACATCTCATTTGACTCATTTGTTTTGGTTCTTCTGTTTTATATGTTTAGTGTTTTCCCCTTATGAGGTGAGAGAAGAGCTCTGTCCCAAACCATATGAACTAAGAGCTAGAAGGGAGCATAAATTACCAAGATTAATCCCTCTCCAGACTGCAGGCATAGGGGATTAACAGATGTTCATTCCAGTAAAGGCTACATCCCTTGAACTCCAGAAACCTCAAAACTCCACAAAGGGTGTAAGACCTTTTTTTTACAAAATATTGAAAGCTCCCAAACTGTGCTGTCCCTCGATAGTATATAGCACAGTGGGAGACCAAAGCTGTTCTGGTTTGAACTGGATGTCTACTTCAGAGGTATGTTTTTCTTAGGTAGCAAAAACACTCTTCTGGCCTGCAGTATTCAGCATCCAGGTGGGAAATGTTTGTGCCTTTGAGCTGAAGGTTTTCTGCTTGAGTTGTCATTGTCAAGCTATGCAGAGATGAAGGGAAGAAAAACAATATTTAGACAGTGCAAGTGTTTGTAACAAGGAATGGAAGGTTGAAACTGGACAAAAAATGTCTGACTATATTTAGGTTTTTCCTTTAGGTCCTTTTCACTCTCCACAGTGCTCTAAAGCAGGAAAGATCTTTCTCCCTAGTTTAGGGTTTTTGGCAGCTAACCCAAATCTCAACATACATCATCAGCTTCAAGTAACATCAATGTCAAACTACCCAGCAGGCTTTATGCCCTCTCTGATACAACTCTGATGCATGACATTGGTTTGTGGTAGGATACCTTTGGTTTCACTGCAGCAAACTTTTGTTACAAGTGAAGGGATGAGTTTGAGGTTGAGCATGCACCCTCTGCATCTGAGTTCACACATTTTCGACCTGAAGCAATATGGTAACACCACCATATTATCGTATCAACAGACTGCAAAGACAGATGTGATTACCTCAGAAGATATTTTTATCAGAAGATATAATTATGCTAGCATGATTAGTTGGTTTTGTTGCTTAAATTACTGTCTTCATGAAGTGTTCTTCTAATGGAATACCTCTCCTATGAAGAAAGGCTGGGCTTATTCAGCCTGGAGAAGAGAAGGCTCCAGGGAGACCTCATAGCAGCCTTCCAGTACTTAGGGAGCTTATAAACAAGATGAAGACCGACATTTTACATGGCCTGATAGTGACAGGAAAAGGAAGAATGGTTTTAAACCAAAAGAGGGGAGATTTAGACTAGATACTAGAAGGAAATTCTTTACTCAGAGGGAGGAGAGGCCCTGGCCCAGGCTGCCCAGAGAAGCTGTGTGTGCCCCATCCATGGGGGTGCTCCAGACCGGGCTGCATGGGCCCTGGGCAGCCTGATCCAGTGGGTGGCAACCAGCCCCTGGCAGGGGCTGGAACCAGATGGGCTTTTTAGGTCCCTTCCAACCCAAGCTATCCGGTAATTCTATGATTCTATGAGCATGTAGATGGACACATACGTTGCCACTGGCACTGGAGGAGTTAACACTGTATTATGTTTAATGAGGTTGTATTTTATACATGAAGAATCACATCCTAGAAGTGCCTAGACTTTCCCATGATCTATCTACTTTATCTATAAAGAAAGCCTAGACAAATAAATAGGATGAGAATTCCTAGAAGATGATGTAATCCTCAAATTAGGTAATGTGATTCTCACATTCAATAATGTTTGAGATTACACAAGAGATCAGTTTCCAGAGCAAGGAAGAGATCCTAGATTTCTCAGATCCCAGGTAAGCATCCAAACAACTGAGTGATGCTTCCCTTACTAATGGTAGTTTCATTTTAAGTGAATAATTAGTGAAAATCCTCAGCACACACCACTGAAAAGCAGACTTGGCAAAGAGGAGGATGGTGTAAAGGGTAATATTGAAATCAGCTGCAAGAGATTGTGCTGTATCCCTTTACTTATTTCTTTTTTCCATGGAAAACATAATTAACAGGAGCCAATAAGGCTTGCAGGCATTTCTGCAGTAGCTGTGTGATCTAATACTAAGACTCTGAGAATATTTCCTATGATTTCACTAGATCTTTACTATACCATGAAAAAAAAAAACACTCAGAAAAGAGAAAAGATTCCCTGTATTGCCAAAGACAGATATCGAGCACCGTGTTCCTTGAGAAAACTAATTGGCATTCTGTCCACCAGCTTTTTTTTTTTTTTCATGAGAATGGGAAGTCTGTGTTCAGGTAAGCCCTGGGCTTGTTCTCAGGTCTGGAGAATGGCTGAGAGAGTTTTCCTGGAAACATGACCCCTTTCTTCCACTTCAGACTCTTTTCCTGTAGCTCTAGTGATTTCTGGACTTGGCGACTTAATTAGCATGTGTGTAATTGAGAGTTCTGGCAGAATGCAGTAAACACAGTGAGAAGCAAGCAATGCTTAAAAGTTCAAAGCTTACCTTTGATTCAGCCAGCCTCCTTACATATTCTGCCTTGTTTCACGCTATCAGCCAGTTGCTGAACGGAAGGATAAGGCTCTTTATTCCAGCCTCATAGTTACCTAGCCCCTGGGCAGCTCCAACCCCCTCCTTTTAATTATTGCTCCAGAAGTACAGAGCCCACGGTTACATGAGTCACAAATTATATCTCCCAGCAGTGCATAATGCTCCTTTTCACACCTACGGAGGATGAGTCATTAAAAAAAAATCAGGAAAAAAATGAGAAAAAAAAAAAAAAAAGGAAATTTAATATTCCCAATCGATAGAAATGGAAGGAAAAACATAAATTAAGAAATTACTGATGGACACATCACCCAAAGTACAGCCAGCTCCCTTTGAAATGAACAAAACTCAGAGCTGGTCTTCTGGTGAGTTTTGTCTCATAAAATGCTGTAGTAGGAAAAATCTACGAAATACCCACTGCAGCTTTGCCCAGCTGTTCTTTAGTTGAGAACAGTGGGAAAAGTCAGTCTCTCCGCAAGGCGATGGGAGATACAGCACGTGCAGAAGAGCTGAACCATCCTCCCCTGTAAAATGGGAACTGGTTTGCAGCACTTGTGAAGATGAACCAGAGAGGGGAGAGGCACAGTTGAAAAAGGACTGGAAGTTGGGACTGGATTCAAGAATAAAACATATTGTTTGGATCTAGATCTCTGGATCTAAATGGAAAATGAAGGCTTTTCTGGTATGTCCACTACCTGTAGACATAGAGTGGATAGGAGGGGACCTCTGGTCCGTTCTCCTTCTCATAGCAGGGCTGTCTTGAAAGGTAAATCAGGTTGTTAAAGGCTTTATCTATCTTTATATCAGTCAATCTACACACCAGAGATAAATGGGCAATCTTACAGG
>VXAV01008920.1:209169-221963 GCA_013399715.1 Alectura lathami | reverse complement strand
TGAGCATCTGCCGGCTCAGAAAAATAACTCTCCTGAACCAGAATGTGCTGAGAAAGCTGTATCGAGAGCCAAGTCTCTTTAAGAATAAAAAGCCTCACATTTCTACATCCTAGAATTAAAAGAGATTGCAGAAACACTGTATGTGCGGTTGTTCTCTGTCAATGTACGAGCAGACCTCTCTTGCCTTGTACATCTCTGAGTGCTTTGTGTCCTTGCTCATTCTCCACATAAGCCCTCTGCTGTGGCAAAGGTTGAAAGACTGGCAGGTGAGATCTTTGTAACAGAAATTCAGGAGAGTTCCTTTTTTTTTCCCTCTCCTTCTCCCTTTGTGGACAAAGATGAGGTTGTCTTCCATCTTTTTGCCTCTTTAGCTGCAAGGAAATAAGTTTCAAAACTTCTGTGTTTCTTTCTGTAATATATAAAGACAATAGCTTGGGGCTATAAAGGTCTTTGTTCATAAAATCTTTATTTACGTCAATTTCCATTTTGACTTTTTAATATTTGTGAAGATTTCTTGTGACTTTGATTTTAAAATCAGAATAACAGTATTGTCCAGCAGGCATGAAGTAACTTTTTATAACAGCTAAGGAAGTCAGTGTTGAAGACAGTCAGTATTTTAAATTGACATTAGAAAATAATGAGCCTGAAATATGGCAAAGGACAGGGCTACCTGTAGTAATATGCCCAAAACCATGGCTGGACAGGAACTAGTTAGGTGTAGTCCAGTCCAGCTGTTCCCGTACTCCTGATCCTACTGCAAGAAGATTTGCAGACCTTCAGAAAAACCACTCAGCTGATGACAAGTGTCAATTTACAGGATCTAATTCCTCTGAAGTGTGACTCAGTCATTGCACTTAACAAGCCAGGAGTTGGGCTAGGCATAGCTCTTTAACGGGGTTAATGCACTAGGGTGCATGCGTGCTGAAAAACTAATGATGCAAGTTCTTGGTCTGCCTCATACCAGAAACACTTCTCCAAATGGACACCAGCAGACAGACTCCAGCCTGTCTCTCCAAGGATTTGGGGAAGAGACAGAAAAGTGAGATCCTTAATAGGTGCCTTGCCCATGACAGTTTACATGGGGAGGGGAAAATTTGTTCTACAAAATCCAAGTGTATGTCTATGCTAAGAGAATAAAGAATCCAACAGACGTGGGCAGATCTTCCCCATACAATTAAAATCCCTGATCCCTCAAAGCAGACTGGCATCCATGCTGATGCTGCGATGCCTCCTGGGCCATTTAACTCCTTAACCACATGTAAGATTTGTTGGAGGGAGCGCTGATAACAGATCAAAATCATGTCAAGCACCATTCCTAAATTTAGCTGTGACAGAAGTGCAACTTCAGTGCTCAGGAATATAGCCTGGCAAGGGTTAGTTTGCTAAAAAGGTATAAAAACCCCTGATGACTTTTTTCATATCCCTGAAGATGGTTCCTCTGAACACGCTGGTGTTTTAGTATTGCTGGTCATTATTTAAGGGATACCCCAAATCAAGACAGTTTTACTTGAAATATGGTTGTACTGAATGCCCTTACCAGTGTGAGAGATTCCCTGTGGTCAGACATTTAGGACAGGATTCATTTCACCTACAGAGAGGGCAAATATCTACATCTCAGTCTATCATCTCATGTTCGCTCTCTGGCCAACAGAAGGAAAGCAGCACTTTCAGGGAACATTTCACAATTCTTGTTTTGCTGTAGACTTGAGACTGAGATGAGGTGATGAACATTCTGGAGGGGAAAAGTAATAATAATAATAACTTTAGAGGGACAGAAAGTGC
Organism: Alectura lathami; assembly: GCA_013399715.1. NCBI lineage: Eukaryota > Metazoa > Chordata > Aves > Galliformes > Megapodiidae > Alectura > Alectura lathami. The sequence goes on along the minus strand of VXAV01008920.1, from coordinate 220,181 downwards.
TTGAAGCCTTATTTTGCACACATTCATCCACACTGTCACAGACCTCCATGGACATCAAGACCTTTATTGGCTTGAATTTGCCTTCCCTCAATGATGCAGCAAATCATGATTATCCAGTGGCAATCACTGGTGCTAAAAGGAAGAGCACTTGAGCCTGCTCCTGCATTACTTCAAGCTTCAGGGCTATGGACTGGAACAAGTTAGGCACGACACAGAATGAAAGGTCATGCTGATGCATCAGGGCATTGCATCTCAAGGCTTTGAAAGCTCTCTAACCTTTGTTAATTTTCCATCCTGCTCCATATGTCTGTTTTTCCTGACACTTCTGTTTTCTTAATTGCTTGGTTCCTTATGGTGGTGAATTTCTAGCAACATACTTTCCTTTCTCCTTTTTATTTCTTGGCTCTTGAAAACAAGCCATTTAGCCTTTGGGGCTGATGGGTTTGCAAGGAGGTTGTGCAGCTGCTGAATCTGAGATGTGCAGAAGGGTAAAAAGACACTGGACATAAAAAGAGTCTAGAGCTGCTATCACCTAGAGATAGGTGTTTTGATTAGCTTTGACAATCCAGATTTCTTCCTGCTATTGATGGTCCATGCAGGCCTGTCCTTGTCTTAGAAATCATTAATTCTTAACAAAATGCAGCAAGCACAATAATATGTTAGACATCACTGTTAATTAAATAGCACAATGCTGAAATCTTCTTAAGGGATTATCTGCAATAGAACCTCAGGATTAGCACTGTTTATGCTCAGAGGTTCACATGACAGACCATCAAAGGAAATTAGCAGGTAGACAGTTTTCAAAATAAGTGCTATTATTTAATAATTGCATTTTTAATGTTGCAGTTTAAGAAACAGAGTCATCAGCCACTGATTTGTCCAGTGATGGCTCTAACTTTGCTCACAGTAGAAGCAGGATTAGTCACTTAGGATTAGCCAATTAGGAAGGACTGAAAGCTAAAATCAATATGTTATTGCTCAGGCAAAATGATTTGAGTCCTGCCTTTATTACAGCTTCCATACGTAGCCTTCTAATATTTTCTCCACCTGGAAAGTGGGAATAATGACATCTGCTATATCAGAATTGCAGGACAATACATTGCTTCAGGTTATCTGAGTTCTACCTGTGTGCATGTAGATTATATGCTAGGTACCAGAGTATTTAATGTTCTGAACATATTCCTTTGCATTACAAACACAGATGTCTCTCGCGGTGCTTTTCTCCCTTATCTTCTCTGAGAAAAAGCACATAAATTGGACTGCTGATTTAGTTGGATTTTCTTTAACATATCTATTCCTGAGCACTTGCGTTAGAGAAAGGAAATCAAATAAATGTGCTTTGCTCTTGAAACTGAAAATGTTGCCAGAATTATAAATCATCATTATGAGACAAAACAAGAAAAAAAAAAAAGAATTGTACATTTAAGGCAAATAGAATGCTTTTAGGAAGTGAAACTGAGACTAAGGAATTGGATTTGAGATGTTACATAGAGCTTAATCTCAAAATGCAGTTTGCTGTCAAGAAGGCCCAGCTGTGTGTGAGTGCTTCTCCTCTGACCTTCTGCTGTCCAGAGGCCAGCCACTGATGAGACGTGACCACTGGACAGCCTGAAACAAGCAACAGAAGGGCAGACCCTCAGGGAGAGCCATGAGAAGGAGCAGTAGTATGATAAAGGAAGACAGAAAAATTGTGGTGGAATTAGCAAACAGTAATAACAGAAGGAAAAGTCGATAAATACAGCATTGATTTTCTGATGTTCTTTGTGTGTGTGCAATGCTACTAACCTGGACTTCTTAATCAATTGAGCCAGGCTGTATTGGTGTAGTATTTTTCTGTCTGAGTAACTTTGTATCTTGAATCCCTTAGCATCTGAGTGATCTTTGCATATTACTTTATCCCTCATAAGGTTCTGCTGAAGGAGTAGACTTCAACTTTTATAACTAAGAGATCAGATGGAAATAAAAAAGGAATGACTGTTACAATATTCAAAGGAGAAATAATTTCCCCTGTGCATCAAATTCATCAGTTTGGGTTGAATTTATAAAACAACTTTTCTCGTGACTAACAAAAACCTTGTGATCATTTCTTTTGCTCTTCCTTCACAGCCAATGGTGAGCTGAAGAGAAACAGACTGAAAGAAGGTGTTTTCTGAACCTTAATAAAATCATGCAGCAGGATTAACAATGAATTGGAAAGGGGGCAGCTACGAAGCAGGGTCTTTGTGAAGTGCGCTTCTATTATCCCATAGAAAGCGCATGAATTTGCCAGTCAGGCACAGACATTCAGTAATTAACACTGAACACAGAATAAAGTTCCAAGAGAAAAGAGAATTCCAAAGATGACACATAATTCTTGTTCACTTATTTATACCTAGCCATAAAAACAGAATGGGATTTCACATTTTAATGTACTGGAAGTTCCCTTTGTAGCAAAAGAGTTATTTTCTGTTTGCACTATTTTCCACTTTCTAGCATCTCATTTTAAGGAAACAAATGAATCAGCAGGCCAGTGAGGCAATGTGAACTGGCATACTCTACCTATATAATCCATGTACTTGCATAACTTGCATATTTACAGTGATCTGGTCCCATTGCCCTGATAATCACTGAAAAAAATACTATCATAGAATCATAGAATCTTCTGTGATGGAAGGGACCTTTAAAGGCCATCTAGTCCAACTCCCTTGCAGGGAACAGGGACAGCTACAGCTGGATCAGGTTGCCCACAGCCCTGTCCAGCCTGACCTTGAAGGTCTCCAGGGACAGGTCTTCCATCACCTCTCTGGGCAACCTGTGCCAGTGCTTCACCACCCTTATCATAACAAGCATTTTCCTTATATCTGCCTGGGAATGCCTGGGAATCAAACCCCATTGACTCACTCTGCTCATCCCACTCTAGACCCATCTGGTGTGCATTCTGCCGGGCATGATGTGTCCCATGAAGACAGTCCTAACTCACCTTTTGGCCCCTTGTATAGGAATACTAAAATAGATTATATTGCAACACACTATTTCCATTTTAACCACATTGGATAAAATTCCAGCAGATATGTACTCATGATTCGTTTGCATCCAAAATTTGGAAAACACAGAGCAGCTGCAGTGTCCTCAGCTCCTCATAACTCTTCTTTTTTTGCCTTTTCCCCTCCTTCCCTCTCTTCTTGCCTGTTGTCATCCAGACCATGGTAAGGCAGGTCCCCCCTATGTCTAACAACTGCCCTTCACATGCCTGTTCTGCATTTAGCAGAAATTTTGTGCACATTTTCCAAAAGAGAAAATACCGATTCCTTCACTTCCTAGACATCAGATATTCACAAACCAGTCTTTTAGTTCCTTTGTGTTGATGTCACCTTCCTATTGCTTATTTATACCTTCCCACACCCCTGTATAAGTGAGCATAGATACTGTTTACATAGAATCATAGAAACATAGAATGTTTTGGGTTGGAAGGGACCTTAAAGACCATCTAGTCCCAACCCCCCTGCCATGGGCTGGGACATCTCCCACTACACCAGGTTGCTCAGAGCCCCATCCAGCCTGGCCTTGAACACTTCCAGGAGGAGGGCATCCACAACCTCTCTGGGCAACCTGTGCCAGTGTCTCACCACCCTCACAGGAAAGAATTTCTTCCTAATATCTACCCTACATCTCCCCTCTTCCAGCTTATGGCCATTAACCCTTCTCCTGTCACTACATGCCCTTCTCAGGAGTCCCTCCCCAGCTCTCCTGTAGGCCCCCTTCAGGTACTGAAAGGCCGCTATCAGGTCCCCCTGGAGCCTTCTCTTCTCCAGGCTGAACAACCCCAGCTCTGTCAGCCTGCCTTCATAGGGGAGGTGCTCCAGCCCTCTGATCATCTTCATGGCCCTCCTCTGGATCCCCTCCAACAGCTCGATGTCTTTCTTGTGTTGGGGGCCCCAGAACTGGACGCATTACTCCAGGTGGGGTCTTACCAGCACAGAGCAGAGGGACAGGATAGTGCAGAAAGGAACTGAAGAAAAGGCAAAATTAAGTGTAGTTACATTGTAGGTAACTCAGATATTTAGTGCATTTGCTGATCATTGGATCTAAGTTTCCTGCCTTTATACTCAATGCTAGTTCCTTTTGCCTTCCTTCAGGATATATGTATGCGTATACATAGATATAAACAGTCCATCTGTCTACGTATGGATTCACATATATACATGGACTATATAAAAATATAAACTACCTCTGCTATGTATAGACAGGGAGGCTATGATGACGCCAAGCTGCTCTAACAAACCAAGAAAGACAGAAGGAGCCCTCAAAATCCTTCTTGTTCATCTTCCCCACAAGCACCCATCCATGTCACATTCAGCAGGAGCTCCACACCTCTGCTGTGTGATAATTAGAAATGTCAGGAAGCACACTCCTTCTGCATCAAAATTGGGTAGCAAGATGAAGTGGGTGGAGTATGCCTTTTTATTTTTGGTTTTGGAGACTTCCTTGGGCTTAAAACCTATGCAGGTGGTAGCTGTTGTTTCTTCTCCTCCTTACAGATGTCACTTCCATCACCCCAAGCGGTATTTTGTTTTCACCCCTGCAAGTGCCTTTTAAAGCCAGAGGGAGTAAAAGGAACATTCGTAGTTGGATTGAGAAAACAATTGTACCCTTCCACAATATTTGTCCAGCATCTTTTGGAGCCCAAAAGGAACTGGCCACCCATGGCCAGGGGTGTAAATCCTCGTGAAGAGGTTATCCCAAAAATGAGAGTATCATCAGGGAGGGGGGAAGTGTATCTTAGCTAGCTGTCTTACGCACACTGTGTGCGTAGGGGGATTAGTCAGAGCCAGTTCCAGGTGACAGATCTCAGAGGAATTCATTTATACTTGCAGGTATGATGCACAGGAGCCTTAGAACTGGTAAGGATATGTATTTTTCAGAAATAAATACTGTGTAATTACTCACTAACATGTATTATGATCCTTCAGTCATCCTCAGGGTGAAAAATCTGCATTCAAACCCCTTCTCTGCTTTCTATGAAGTGATGTTAGAAGCCTGTCTGAAACTCTTGGAAGGATGTTTGCTTCAGCAGTAAACATGGTGAAGAAACATTTTCTCTCTCCCCATGCAACATGTTTCAGCTGAGCTAAAATCAAAGTTAGGTGGCTTTTTTCTATTTTAAATGAAAATATGTATACTTAAAAGTGTGCACTTTAATTTGATGCAAAGGTAAACATTTTTTGTGTGAAGTACTTGCTTGAAATAGATAATTAAAATAAAAATCAGAAAAACATGGAAAGAAATAAAGAAAATGCTTACTGAGTATTTTCAGTAAAGAGTGTTGGTTCAGACTTCATGTTCAGAATTAAAGCAGAGACTCAATCTTCACTCCAGTCTTTGAATGCTGGCAGAATGCCTATCCTGTGCTGGAGTAAAACTCTTCCCTGTCTTAACAAGTAAATTGTTCTTTTTTGGACAATATATAAATAGCAAGCATAGATGGAGACCATATTTTGTAGCTGTCTGTGCCACCCAGCAGGTTATAAAGCCCGTTCATTGCTCTCCTCACTTCAGTGAGTATTTACACATTCTTATGCAGAGCACAGCAGAATCAGCAGGCAGAAGCCTTGCAGTGTCCTGTGTGAAGCTCTTTTCTTCTTGAGGGACAGGTTTCCTTCATGAACAGAGATTTTAACCCACTCTATGGTTCACCAATCAATTATTTTCCTTGAAGGCAGTTGCAGAGAGTTTCTTCGAAGTACAAAACAATGATTAAACACAATTCTGTGAAAATATTGAGCCAATATCATTAGAGAAACATAACAAGCTTATTGCTGCGGCAACACAAAGAGACTCAACACCATGGGGAGGCAGAAGTAAAAATTCAGCCAGCCTTTTTTTGTTTCCTTCACCAAGCCAGTAAGAACCCAGCAAATATCTTTACAGCATGAAGAGGGTGTATCAAGGCTATTATTGCTCCTTGCTAGCCACTTCTGTGCTGAGATTGGCACAGAGAACTTGCCTGACACAGCAGGGATGGCAGAAAGTGCCTTGTTTGCTCATAGAAAACAGCAAAAATTTCTTTGCTGGCTTGAATGAGCTTTAGAAAGGGGCTGAGTGGATAGATGGATAAACAGAGTGCATGTGAATAGATGTCTGCACCTGTAGATTGATTATCTTCTGGCAGAGTCCATCCTTTAAGTTTTTTTTTTAAGATAAAATATTTTTGAGAACTTAATGACTCTTTCAGCAAGGAAGAGAGTGTCTTTGCTCCAAGCTATCCTCCTTTCCACTGCCCCAGCATCTTCTCCACCCTCTCTTGGTCTGTGCTTGTGCTCAGATATTAAGCTGTCCAATCTCAACAGCTTTCAAGGGACAAAGCAAACAAATCTAAGGAGAGAACCAGCACTCACTGGAAGAAACTGTCTCTCAGATAGACAGCTTGTTGGTGACTAATTGCCAGACAGAAGGATGAGATTTGCTTCCACAGTGGTAAGATATCATTTGGTTCATCAGCCAAATCTTGCCCCTACAAAGGCCGCAGGTCCTACAGCCACTGCCCCCCAGATGCCACGTCTCCCAGATCCAAACCAACAGGACATCAGTCTCTGTCCCCTACCAAAAGTGGTTGCTGACTGGGATCTCACGAAAAGTGCCATTGTCACCAGACCATTTCTGATCCTCAGATAATCTCTTCTTCCATCTTAGGGTCCTTGAGGTGGATAATGAAACTGATTTGTGAGATGAAAAATATGAAGTTCAGACACACCCATACTGATGCTCATGACTCTCTACATAGGCTTGCAAACAGCCGATCATGTTTCACAACCACCCAAACTTTGATTTTTGAGCTAGGTGAAGTTCAATATATTTCCAATCTCTCTTTTATTTCTTTAATTAAAATGAAACTAAAATAAAAATAATTAATTGCTAATAACCTCAAATTTTGACACAACTACTCCAATGAAAGCCTGTGTAAAAGTAGATAAATGCTCTAGGGATTGGTTCAGTATTGGATGGGATCACATCATCCAACAATGTAATCTATCGCTTTGGGATGGAGCATGATTAGTTATTTGTAATTTGATAGTATTCGATAGCAATTAAGGAGACCAGCGTCTGACAGCCAGCACATTGGGTTGAAATCAATTCATATCTTTTGTAACGTATCAAAAAATCTTGGGATTGAGTATCGAAGCTTTCATGTCCTTTGGTCAGCATTGATAACTGGCAGTCAGGAAAGCACAGAGGAACCACACCTTTTTAAAACAAGATATGAATACTGTAAGGGTTACATTTTGGTAGCTGCATCTACCTCACAGTTAAAACTCAATTACACATTGTCCATATTCTTTTTATGAATAGCCACGTGGTGTTTTTTCTGTGCTTATTTTTACTCTCTAAATTTTAAAAGCTGAGAAATACAGGGAGAGATTCTCCTTTCACTAATGTACTGCAGGTGCTATGATTTGGGTTCTGTAACCCAAAAAGGCACAGTTTTCCATAAATAATGTTTGATCTGAATAGTTCCACCTGATAAGATATTATCTAAATACTAAAGATGGGATGTGTTACAGGCATGTTGAGCCTTCAGCACATCCCCATCTGCCTGATGTAATCCTGGAGATGCTGCAAAGTGTTGTGTAAGGAGGTGGAGGAAGCTGATGGTGTGTGAAGAGTAAGACTGATTGTCTATAGTCTGGTGAGATTCAAATTAGACTAATAAATACATTGCAGAACTGCAGCATCTCCTTCAGTTGCTGCAAGTGCTTCAGGGATGGTGTTGATTTACTGTGTATTTTGGAGGCCTCACGCACGCTGCTGAGACATACAAAATGCTGGAGCAAGAGTCTCAGAAGTCTTTGAGGGATTGAAGTGTCTGAATTTCCATTAACCAGGAGAAAAATGGGAAATGCAAACCCCAGTTGTAGCTTTATAATCTCAGTAAGTGCAAATCACTCATTGGTTTGCAAACTAGTGACATTAAATTAGTAATTTTGTCTCCCTGAAGCACCACCCAACACAGCACAGGACTTCAAGGGAGAGTTATCTCCATGGGACACATGGAAATGTGGAAGGACAACAGAGGAGTGGACATTTGTTAGGGCTGAATTTTTCTTGACAAGCTTTTCCACAGGACTTTCATTTCTTTTCTTAAAGTTCCCTAATCTGTCCTTGTCACCCTACAGCTCAAAAATATGAATAATAGTAAACAAGGCACCCTGCCCTTTGCTCTAGGAGCTACATTGATTCTCAGCTCGAGTAATTTCCTGTTTAAAGTCTCAAAGCCCCAGGAATCCCTGTGAGAAAAGCAGAAGTAATAGGATCAGAAGATGTTGCCTATAGTCAATAGCAGTGTTCTGGGCAGCTGACACCTCCTGATCAGGGAGCTCAACATGAAAAATAAAGGATGGAAAATTACACAGCCCATGAAAAATGCCTGATTGGTGCTTAAGCAAGGATCACTGTGGAAACAACAACATCTTGTTTGACATCTTGGCCACAGCTCTAAACCTGATCCAGGTCTTTATTATTCCAAACTCCTTCTACCTATAGTTGTTACTTGACAGTCAATGGCATACATAAATCTGTATTTTTCAAAAAGGGAATATTTTCTGGCATTGAGATTGCCAGGCATGGAACAAGCCACATCCGTACTATTCTTCTCTTGCCCTTCAAAACAAGATAGCCACTTCAAATTGTGATTGGGTTTGGTCCCTGGCCCAGGATGAACTCCTGCTCGTGCTCAGGAGTTGTTGAGGGGTGTGCTGGTTGGCCAGGAGGATGTTTAACAATCCACTGGGGAAAAACAGATTAAGTTCCAGTTCCCAGTAACATTTCCTGACACTTTTTAATTCACTGTTGTAGACAAAGCCAGCGTGAAACAGGTCATGGCTTAACAGCACTTCTGTTTATAAAGGCCAAGCAGATGATTACTGGCGTGAAATGTGTTGCAAACATTAAAGTGCACATCACACTACAAACACCTTGAGAAGAGGTTTACTAGATGTTTCTAGGAACCTGCCAATTTCCCTATTATTTAACCATTTATTCAGCTATCAGCAGTGAGATATCAGACCTTCAAATGTTTTAAAAGAGAGAGCATCATTCGTTCTTTGCACTGCTAAACCAGTTGCAACATCTCCATTGTTTACTCTTAGGTATTTTAACAGCTCCACCACAGTGGGAAGGCCAAAATCCCATCACATCAAGCCAGCACTCCCTCTCAAACCAGTTGTCTGCCTACTGTGCATCGTTTCTCTGAGAAATCTCCATGACTTTGTCTGAAGACCAATGACAAACTGGAGTCAACTGAGGCAGGTTATCTGGCTGTTTTTCATGGATTTCAGGGACACTGCTGATAGGCATTAATTCCATGAAGGTGTATGGGGCTGGAGTTTGGAGGAACTCTGGTGAAAAAAAGGAGAAAGCTGCCTTCACTGGTAGAAGACATCCTGCTGGATCCCTTCCTGGAACTTGAATTCAGTGAAATGAGATTAAAAAGTAGGGGTGGAATTGGCTGAAGATTGAGAAGATTAGTGAGATCCCTCTACTAGCACTGGGCACAAAATGGAACACAGGATGAACACTTCTGTGCTGGGCAGGTGACTGAGCACTGGGACAGGGACCAGAGAGGTTGTGGAGTCTCCTTGGAGATCTTCGAACCCTCCTGGACATGGACCTGGGCAACCTGCATTGTGTCCCTTCTTGAGCAGAGGTCGGACCAGATGGACCCAGATTCCGTTTCCAACCTCAACCATTCTGGGATTCTGTGAAGCTCTTGGAATATGATGCAGTAACACAAGGCAAGGGATAGAAAATAATTGAATGGTCTCCATGCTCAGCATCATACTGAGAGCAAGGAGTAGACTGAAAACAGCTCCAGCATGACCATGGGGTGCAAGCCACAGGCTATCTCAGCCACCAAACTTCCACAATCATGTCTCTTAGCTGAACAGTTCCATGTTGCCCACCCAAAGCATTCCCATAGCCCCGCTGTTAGGTTTGCCCATTGTGACAAGGCTTGAGGCATGCTGTAGGAACTCTCTACCTTGCAGCCAACAGTCGTTACAGCAGGACAAACCATCTTCAAAGGCAGGGCTAGGGACACGGGCTTCTAGATTCAACCCGATGTTTCCCTGTCAGAAGTGAGCAGGGATAAAATTAGAAATGGTTTTTGTTGGTTTATTAGCTATGTCTTGGGATTTTTATTGTTAGGGAACGTTCCTCACTAATGAGCAAGAGGAGAGGCAGAGATATAAGCGAGATATTTTTTCCCATATTTTTCCTGTGGTGTACTCCTGTGCCATTCACGAAGGTGGCACCTGAGTGTCTTACAACTATTAATGAATCTCCTCACGTCTCTTGGTTATATTTACTGTGCATGACTTATTAAATACAATCCAGGCCATGGGAATCTAAGAGGAATTCAAAGACCCATTTGTACTACGGCACAGTCACTTCTGTTCTATTCAGTCCTCCTGGGCACAGTTGGAGACATGAGAATTACCCATTTAAGTGTAATAAAATCAAACCCATGTAAGCTATTACTTGCTATTAAAGCTTTATGCAATGTGCAGAAAGGAAGGAAGCAAGGTTCCTGTTCTTTTCAACCTGCAATAAAGACGTGTATGAAGTACTTTGAATAGTTCCAGTGAAAATCCTGAGGAATGTAGGTCATAAGGAGTTCTCCAGAGGATAGCAAAAGGCTTCTTATGTNAAAGAGCCTCGGAAAAACCTGATCAGGAACAAGGCTTATTCCCTGTTAAAAAAAAAAGGGAGACCAAAAAAAAAAAAAAAAAAAAAAAAAAAAAAAGCCCAGAGGAATTTTTCACCCCCCTCAGACCCTCGGCTCTCATCACGGGGCAACTTACAGTGGGAGGTGATGTGTGAACCTCTGAAACCTCCCGTTTATCACTTCGGCTGTACTCCTCAAGTGGGATCTTTTTCTCTCTGAAACTCCTCTCCTTTTGCTGTACCCTTCACTCTTCCTCCCAAACTCCTTCCAAACAGACTTGTCTTTCACCTTGTCAACTCCTTATGACCTCTCC
>VXAV01008920.1:196332-209098 GCA_013399715.1 Alectura lathami | reverse complement strand
GGGTGATGCCAACCCTTAGCCACCATCATGTGGCTCAGGGATAACTGTTTTTGCTTAAACAAGTCATGCCACAAGTCTCACCTCCCTTCTGCATTGCAGCTGGGGGCTTAGACACCAAAGTTTGGATGCTGAAAGGGCATGAGGAACAAACGCATCACCCTTCCTCTATGTGATTTTCACTACCCCTAGCCCCATATTACGTTTCTCGGGTCAAAGTGTAGGCTCGTTGAGGAAGGGGCAGGCTCTCCTTCCATTAACAGTGACCACAACACATTACCCTCTTGGGATGTTAAGCCCTGTTCTCAAATAAATAATACAGATGAGCCACTTGAACTTTAAAAATATGTGATGCTTTTGGTTCCCTAATAAATTTTCAAGAATATTTTTGTTTCCAAATTCAGGAATAAAAACAAAAAGCCTAAGTAAAATCAAGTCTCAGCCTGGCCAGGGTGTATCATTCAACACTATGGAAAGCCTCACATCTTCTTCTCAAGTATACCTAATTTATTTCAATGTAAGAAAAGGTAACATAAAAGTGTAATAAATTCTTGCGAAGAAAAAAAAATCAAATATTCATCGTTTTTGTGTGTTTGTTGTTGCTGTTGTTTTTCTTTTCTTTTTTTTTTTTTTTTTTTTTTGGGGGGGGGGGGGGGGGGTGGTTTTTTGACAATCAGCATATACTAGGAATGTGTACGAGTTCAATAGCAGACACAGCTTTGTTCAGGGAAAAGATCTGTTGCAGGCTGTNCACTGCAGAGGGAGACCTTTTCATGGCATTTTCATACTTCTTTTTATACAAAGAAACCACTCTTGTTCTACTGAGTCCTTAAATTTCTTCACAATTAAGATAATTATAAATATATGTACTGTTATAAATAAGAATGTAAGAATCTGTATTTTTCTAAATCTGTGTATATGTTCGTTACATTATATCCTAGATAAAGCTGGAGTGATGGCGTAATACATATAATGGGATGAGTTAAATGTCAGCACAGAGTGGGAGAATTTGGTGTTATTCCAAACATTCTAGCGGGGTAGAAAATTTCAGAAATTCACTGATAAATGAAGGCAAGTGGCTTCAAATAATGTTTTCTCCTTTTTAGGAAGTTCTACTCCTGAAGACTTTGACGTTTCAAAGTAAGGAAATTCACGGGTAATTTCCATTTCCCCAATTAATTTCTGCCAGGGAACTGCCAGTTTTAGAAACCTTGTACCCACCCTCTTCTGGAGGTCTCCTGGTTATATTCCACATTTGCTCTTGCCAAGAAGTAGCATCACTTTCAGTGATGTTTCAAGGATTTCCAAAGAGATCTAGCACATCAGTGAACCAGTACAGGAATGTCAGCTCTGCGTCTCAGTCCTCCCAATCTTTAGAGGTTTTTGTGCTCAGATCTAAGTATCTTTATGTGCTGGACTTTTTCTCCTGCAGGTTCAGGTGGTGACTTTAGCTTTGCGTTTTCCAGTCGTCTCTAAATCACAAAGACCTTTCCAAGAAAAAAGTGCTTTTTTGGCATAACTCACGGAATTAAGGGAGATGACAGTATGCTACAACTCAAACAGCATTTCCACCAGAAGACACTGCTTACTTCTGCTCTTGGTAGCACAGAGATGAGATTGTGCTGTGACATTCAGGAGAAAGAAAGAAGAAAAGGTCAAAAAGGCTAATTTGTAATTAAAGGGATGTAATTAAAGGGATGACTCATTCCACAAGTGAGCTGTGAACCTTAGCTCATCTCTTATCTAGGCACACACACTAATGTGTGCTTGAAGCAGAGGGATGGAGACTTGCTTTATTTGAATGTTAAACATCTTTCTGGGGCTTCATCTTCTTGGTAGAAAAATAGACCCTGTAGACTTCACAGCCCACAAAGAGGACTTGCAGACACTCTCTGCAAACCTGTTCTACCTGTAGCCATTTTTTGTTCTCAGTTTGATCACTTCTTCATATCATATTTCTTCTGAGAGTCATTTACTAAAAAGCAGTTTTCCTGCCAAAGACACATCTGGAAAGGTCCTCAGTGCAGGAGGGAAGTCATTGCAACACAGTGAAAAAGCAAAGAAACAACGAGGAGTGGAGAGAAATATCACAGCCCTAGGGACATAAGAACATGGTAAAGTGCAGGATGACAGAGAAAATATTTAAATTTTCCAATGATTGTCTTACAGTAAGAGGGAACATTCACCCAGGACAAGAAACAATCTGAGGACATGTGCTACTTCTCAGATGTGCTCCTATAACTGAGCAGAACTGGGTTTGTGTGAAGAAACCAACCATCTTGTGGCTAAAGTGATCATTTGCTGGCACCTGGTGCAACCCGAGATTCCCAAGGACCTTTGAGACTTCTACAGAAGACTGGCTGATTTAGCACAGTGTCCAGAGGAAACCTGTGCTCCTCTGCAGCAGATGCTGCAGTCCTGGTGGGACACCCCAGGACATCTCAGCCATTCCTACATGCTAGTGAGTGTTCAGATTTGCTCATCTTAGTTGGTGTCAAAGCATCCATTATCATCAGCAGAGACCTGCACAGCCATCAGCTTTGTGAGCCTTTGAACAGGATGAAGGATTTTGCTTTAGCATGAGAAGAATACTTTTCTAAATTCTACTGATTTCACTGGTACATCTACATAGAAATATCTTCACAGGAGGCACACATATTTACTCAGATGAATTCCACCAAAAGATTTCTTTAAATATTTTTTTTCCCTTTCAAGTCAATGTTTGAATGTTAAGCAACAGGAACAAGGTGAAGCAATTGCCAATATCATGGGAGGAAATATCTTCCACACTTTTTCAGCAAAGAAATATCTATCTAGAAATATCCTCCTGGCAAAAATTTGTTAGGAACTAAAGTCAGGATGTGTCAGGGAGGAAGAATGACACACAGTTGCCACTGCAGGGTATGATCAGCATATTAAAACAACTCTGTGGCTGCAGTGGGGTACTCAGACCCCAGAGAACATGGGTGACATGAGAGTACGGGTTCAGAAGAAATCTCCCCGTGCTGACACAGGGGACAGCAGAAATCAAGCTGACAGGCTCTGGTAGAATCTCTGGAACTTTAAGAACCTGTGAACCCCCTCATACCTTGAAAGCAAATCTACTTCCATCTCTGTTTTTAACCAGTGATGCCAAACCACAAAACAAAGTGGTTTCTGGGAAGATGCACTTTCTATTCTGCCACCAAAAGTTGGATGGAGAGCAATCCTGTAGGCTCTTATCACAAAATCCACAAGAGTATTTCTGTCAGAAGCCACTGTTTACAGACACAGCACATTTTGCTCGTAGGACAACTGAAAGCTTGCCCCATGGCCGGGCCTACTAGACATTCGGTTATTTGAGGTCTTTCTGTGTACATCGTTTGAATCCTGACAGCCTTCAGGGAAAGAAGCGTGTCTACTGCTGATGCCAGAAAGCAGAATAACTCCTGTAACTGAAATGATGGCTTTCCTCTCTCAGTCTAATGCCTTTCTCCTCAAGCCCACTCAAAAAGTGAAAGATATCGGGTTGTTATATCATCCTTTGCTGTAAAGCTATGCCTCCTTAGGTTTGTCCTGGAGCTCAGGAAGAGAAATGAAAAGCAAAGGCAGATTGATGTGGCTGAGCAAGATCTCCAGAGCTAGTATCATTCAACAAAATTTTGGCTGGCTCATCTAATTAGAAAGGAAAGAGATACTTCCACTAATAGCAATATACACATATGCCTATATATAAACATACATACATGTCTGTGAAAGGAAGCAGCTCTCATTTTTAATTAACTGCCTGGCTCTCCTGGCTGTGCTCCAGGTTGAGCTGCCAGATGGTGACAACCACTCTTCTCTGTGTTCCCTTTATTAATGTCCTAACCAGAAGCAAATGCTTCCTCCGCTCAATGTAGAATTGCCTGAAGCCCATGACCAGCCCTTCTGCAGTGTTTTTGTCATGAATATCTGAATTCTGGTTCATTAATGCACATGTTGTTGAAGGTCTCCTGTGCAATTAATACCTCAACCGGCAGCAGATTTCTCAGTTAAAGCTAAATTGGGACTGACTTGTGATGGAAGCTTATGAAGAGCTGTATGAAAGAAAAACTGCAAAGCAAAGTCCCAAGTGAGCATAACTGCATCTCCAGCCTAAGCTACATGTCAGAATGGTTAGAGCTGACCTCCGATTCTTTGGGTCAGGTTTTGCAGCAGTGTGTTGTCATACACCGAGTAAGGAAGGCAGAGCCTGAACATATTAGCATGAATTGGGGTTCCCATTCTGGAAGCATCAGAGCAAAGCAAAGGAAATCCCAGGATCTATGCACTGAGCTTCAAGACTTTCAGTTTTATTCTCAGCTTTGTTGCTGCCAATGGGATGATCTTCGGCAATTTTTTTAGCTCTCTCTTATTCCTCAGTTTCCCTGTGAATGTAATGGAGAATGATAACACTAGACTTGCTTCTTTTCTGTCTCTCTGTCCTGCAGGGTAATGACCTTATCATCCCTACCAACACACCTGCTTCTTCCACAAGTACAAGATGCCTTTCCGTTCAAATTATCTCACCAATTAACACCGGGGAAATAGCTCAGAGCAATTTTACTCTCAGCAGTTCTTATTTTCAAGCCTGTTGCTTGTGTTTCAGATCTGATGAAGAGCTTCTGTGCCTGAGAGCTCAACAGTGTCCTCCAGCTGCATCTGCTGGTCTCAGAGATAATATTCCCTCCCCCTGTGAGCCTTGCCTCCTCATTAAATTGTTTTTGGGATAAACCATTGAGGAATAAGACTGAATAAGACTAGTTATGATTATATGACCCTCTGCAGCTGACCCATAACCAATATGACTGTTGAAAACTTTTGCAGACAGAGCATTTGAATAGCTGATTTACAAGATTTCGTATCTGAAGATCTTGCTGTTTCCATGCCATTGTAACTTCTTAACACATCCATTGAGTGTCTTCACTTTCAGGGGCATTGGCAGGAGCAGCTCAGCCAGAACACTCCTAGGGGAGTACTTTCAAACAAATGAATTGCCTGGATTTACCCTGGACACTCTCTAAGACAAGTTATGCTCATCCAATCTACAAAAAAATAACTAAAAATAAACTGGCGAATCAAGAGAGTTGATTCTCCAATCAGCCCTGAGACCCATTCCATGCCACTAAGCTAAATTTTCAGACATTTCAACCAATGGGAGTTTGGTAGGTATGTGTTTTGCATGTTCCAGACATATTTTTACTCATGGACACAAGGGACATCTGTCAGAAAATGGCAAAAAAAAAGTGTTTTTACTGGGGGTAATGCAGACATAAAAAGTCTCCCTTTGCAAAAACATTCAGAAACATTTATTCCTAAACACAAAGAGTGCAAAGTTTTCTATGTTTTTTTTTTTTTTTCCTTTCTTCTAAATATTTTAGCAATTTTGTAACAGATTCACAACCTCTGCCACTGAGCTGGGTTCTGAAAGCCCCAGTGAGTTGGCATATAGGAGAAACAAAAAGGGAACGAATCAACAAAATCAGCCATAACAAAACCATAGTTGCAATGGGGAAATATTTGATCCATTTTACAAAAAAAAATTCTCTCCCATGAAGAACTACTTTCAGGCCAGCAGTGATGGCAGAGAGAAGAGGGTTGCATTACCCTCCTAGGTTTTATGCCAACCCGCCATAGAAATCTCCTCTTCTTCACTGCTTTCCAGACACAGAAAGCGCCCATCTGAGCAGTGTGATTTGAGCACTGTAGTAAACTTTCTAAGCCTGCCTTCAGAAACCTGCTGGTCAGAAGAAAAAAAAAAAAAAAAAAAAAAGGCAAAATTGCCAGCAGCAGATACATCTATGGATGCACCCATAAAGAGCCATGGCTGAGAAAACCAAAAAGTTGAAACATGGGTTGCTGGTGAGAAAAAGAGTTAGAAGGGTTTCCTAAAGAGGAGAAAGGTTTTCCTAAGGAGATAAACCTCAAACATCCCCAAGCTCCCACCCCTCCATGCAGTTACTTTAATGATACCTCTGTTTGTTGAGTAGGACAGAGAGAGGTTGAGAGGAGATGTCTAAGGCAGCATCCAGCTGAAGGATGGTATTCTTGAATTCATGAATGCTTTCAAACAGCTTTAATCAGGATATCATTCAAATAAAGAATAAGCATCTTTCTCTTCAATGTGAACACCCAGGAAAGACAAAGTAACACTTACGGAAGTGCCTAGGGGTTCTGAGTGTCTTCATTAGCAATTGCCCTATCTGAGATACTTCAAAGCTATTTTCCCAGCAGATGTGAGCTCAAGGACCTTCAAGTATCAGAAGTTACCAGTCCCTCTCAAAAATATGGAGACTACAGCAGGCAGAAGGGTTGGCTTTGTGGAGCTGTGAAACAGGGGTAGGGAGTGTCTTGCTGTTATAAAACAGCCACTGCACTTCACAAATAAAAGTTGGTAATAGTGTACCTGTTAAAAACTGGCTCATGAGGCAGCTCCTCAACATTTCCCAGTCTGTGACTGTGTGAAACACAAGTGAGCAGGATTTAGGAGTAGGGACAACAAAAAAGTCACTGGTACATGCTCACTAGCCCAAAGCACCATGACATGTTCACAACCCGAATGCCAAAGGCAATGAGAAACATTTATTTCTTTCATTTTAGCAAGAATTTCTGTTAGCTTGCTTCCTACTTTCTGCACCTGCAGATGGAGAGTGATCTGGGACTCACCTAAATGCAGGGTGCTGGGTCCTGTGATTCCAAGGGACGTCAAACATATCTGCCACTTCTTTACAGAGGTCTGCACTTATGTACACCGTGGTGGTGTTTAATAAAGCTGACATGGTTAAATGGAACATAGACCAAAGAAACGCATAAAAAATGAGGACAAAGCATATTGCCAGGAGAAAATATATAAAACATTATATAAAGCCAGGAAGCAAAATATATAACCCTGCCAGAAGAAGTCTAAGTTGTCCATTAATTAAAAAAAAAAAAAAAAAAAAAAGGATATATGAAGCTAAGCCCAATTCTTAATAGCTTACTTAGAATAAAACTGAGTTTACTTCTTTATTTCCCTTTCTTCTACACGGAAGAAGGAAAGCAAAAGCGCTTCCCAAGGCTTTATGATAAATTGCATGCAGTTAGAGCAGGCAAGGTATTTACAAGTTGTGGTTAATAGAAGTGTTTATCAAAGACAGTGTAATTACCAGACAGCTTGCTCGAAAACAGAGTTGTTAAAAAAAGATGTGTAAAAAAGGCAAGAGTAGATACTAAAACAAAAATTCACATGAACATGTGTAATAGCAAGTGGTTTTCAATCCAAACATGTGCATCGACTCTATTTACTCTGAGCAACAGGCATTTTGTGAGAGGGCAATATGACCAATGAAAGCCAGAAATTCCTGTGTTAATGGGAATAAATAGCAGCAATAAATGGCCAGGGGTGTGGATAGTGTCCCTATTGTTTTTTTAAAGGAATGTTTATTGAGTAAGACACTAAGCAGCATCCCCAGCCAAATCAAATGAAACTTAAATATAAATTTAATATTGAGTGCATGCTTAAGTGCTTCAGCAAACACAGTCCCTAGTAATTAGAAACCAGCTTTGAGATAGCATCTCCTAGCAGTGCTGGGGCCTGTTTTACGAGAGATGCCAGCTGCAGACGAAATGCACAGCAAGTGGGGCTCCCCATGAGCAAAAACAGCAGAAAGGGACAATGGTGTGCCAAGGCCAAGCCCCAGGCCAGCAGAACACCTCCTTCAACCCTAAATGCCATAATGATCATCATGGAGATGGATCTGTCTGGTGCTGCCTGTCCTGAATTACTGAGCAGCTTTGCTGGCCACTCCCATTTCACAGAAACACAGAATGGCTGAAGGTTGGAAGGGAAATCTGGGTCCAACTTGTCCCACCCCTGCTCAAGAAGTGACACCTACAGCAGGGTGCCCAGGACCATGTCCAGGCGGGTTTGAAGATCTCCAAGCAGGAGACCCCACAACCTCTCTGGGCAACCTGTGCCATTCCTCAGCCACCTGCCCAGTGCAGAATTGCTTCCTGATGTTCAGAGGGAACCTCCTGTCCTCCAGTTTGTGCCCACTGCCTCTTGTCCTGGCACTGGGCACCGCTGCACAGAGCCAGGTTCCATCTTCTATTCCACCCTGGGGTGGTTGCATTTCAGCACAGAGGAAAAGCAATCGCTGTCCACATTGCCCCTTGGGAACCCTGTGTGCAAGGCAGAGTTTGCAGTGAGCATTGATTGCTATATTCCTGATATGCACGATTACTCAGCCAACTGGGACCTATTAGATTAAATAATGCCATTCTGTTTTGTTTCTACGGGTTTCTCTTTAAAGCTATGGTCCACCTGTGTGGATTCATTTCATCCAGAGATTATCTGTTCTTTTTTTCCTTCCCAGTGGATACATTCTGAAGCTTAATTTTTTAAAAAGAGCTGCAATATTTAGTAGACGTTGAGAATTAACTTGAATGTTACACTTTCAAATCACCCGCAAAGCAAAGCTGGTCAAACAGCCTGTCACCTTCTACTGCAGCCAGCATCGCCAGAAAAGCAGGAATGACTCTACATTTGTAGACTACAATTCATGCTTTTATAGCCAAAAAGGCTCAGCTCACTGTAAAAGCAACCTCCCTTCACTGAACACTGGCAACTTCTGTGCTAGCAAATTGGTCTGAACACAGTCAGCTGTCTTGAACTTGGAAAGGTTTTAGTCCAAGACAAGTAATGCTCTGCTTGTTCAAAAATTAAAAATTAAAAATAAAACAAAATAAAATAAAAACAACTTACAAATAACTGATTTTGAAACTTTCTTACAGAAATCATTAATTGCAAACCAATCAAAACAAGGCAAAACCGTGTTGTGTGGAGAAATATTACAATTAGCCCAAACCTCAAAGTAGCGAAATTTTATAAAGAGAGCAAAATAATAGCCTGTTGCTACTGAATGTCTTGCAGGTTTTATGATGTTCAGAAACACTAAGAGGGGTCAGCTGGTTTGGGTGAAATCATGTTAAAACTGCCGGAGTTGAAGCAGAAGGAAGTCGGAGTCCGTGTGTCCTCACAGTGGGAACTGGAGTATCTCCACTTTCTCTTTGCTTTTGCAGTCCCTAACATAAAGCTGCATTATTACAAATTTGATAAATTCTATGTTTAATCTGTAACTTTTTTCCAGGCAATCTCTGCCTAAACCAGTCTGATTTTGTACTGTGTCTGATTCTGACTTTTTGGGTGGAAAATGGAATTTTTTTGATCTTCTCACCTGTGCGCACTACTTCCTTTGGTGTCTCTTTTTTAATTATCTGAGGCTAAAATCATTAACTTAGATAAGCCTGCAAAACTTTATCTACCCTCCTACATCCCTGTCAACCTGATTTCCCAATAACTCATTCCTTATTCTTTATATTTAAGAGTATTTTTTTACTCAGCAATCACACAGCATCTAGTCTAATAAATACAGTTAAATTCCTAGAACTGTCCCAAACAATTCTTATACTGTTCGAAATTTGTATGGACCAGGGATTATTTACAACAGCCAGCTTTGATGCAGTCCTCCTACTCGCAGGGGAAAAGAATTTGTGGCATTTGTGCAGCCACTTCTTGCCAATTGCTCTCAGTGGCAAAAATAATAATACTAAAACAAACAATGTTTGTTTAAGATGTTTAAAACATCAAACAAGAATGTTTAATTTACCTTGAGAGCTACAGGCACTGCTTTACAAAGCCCTTGTTCATCAGTTTGTCTGTGGAAGTTTTAAAAATGTTGCCATGGCTTCAGAAATGAACGGCCAGAAGAAAGCCTCAGGCCACGTTGTCTCAGCCCCTGCAGAATTTACTTTAATCCCACTGGCACTGAGCTGAGAGCACTACCTCACCTTTGGCAAAATCTCTTCCAAAAGGCTTCCAGCAAAAATATGTGCCTGTTGGAGCTGATCCAGAACAAAGCAAAAGCATGCAGCAGAGGTCTGGAAAAATATGACCAGGGTGGAAAGAGGAAAAGGTGTTTTTTAGTCTTGGAAAGAGTAGATTTGAGTCTGAAGATAAGTAAAAGTTTTGTAGAGGATATCTTGGTACCAAAGAACATAAGTGGCTGAGAAATGGGTGGCAGAAATCCATCAAAACAAATATTTCATAAAGAAGTAAGATGGTCTGGATGGCACCTCCTGCTCGTGATGCCACAAAGTCACAGGTAGACAAAATTAGGGGGGGTGGTGAAAGAAGGTAGGGTATTTTTCTGCCTTTTTCTCTTGCAGTCCTTCCCTGTGCATCCACTAAGGTCCAATGTCAGAGTACCCAAGCCAGATGGACACTTTGGTCTGACTGGGGATGGTTGTTCTCCCCTTCCTACGCAGCAGGTGCCCCACTGTGTCCCAGGGTAATTCTCTCTGATGCCTAATCAGTCCTGCTGCTAAAAATAGCCATTGCTTATTCATGCTAAAATCATTCCAGTAATTAATAGAAAATTAATTCAAATCAGGCTGCTATACCCCTGAGAACATACAACCTTGCTTTGCTCACTGAAGAGGAATTAGCCAAGGTCCATCCAATGTGAACCATCAAAATGGGAGAAGCAAATTGTCCCTGAACTCCTAAACTCCTTTCTTTTTTCTACACAGGGTTTGTGGACCACGAGGCAGGAACAGCACTCATTTCTTTCCCTGCTCCCTGTTAATCTGTTCCTTGACCAGCAATTATTTTGCACTACCCTTGACATTTCCTTTGATATTTTTATCCCCCCCCTCCCCTTTTTTTTCTTTTTTTTTTTTTTTTTCCTCATCTCTGGATGCTATTCCTATAATCCTGTAAGCTTTAAACTTCTTTCCTATGGAATTCTGACTTATGAAATTTCATTGCTTCTTCATCCCTCTATCCATCCATTTATCCCCCCAAGGAGGAAAAAGGTCTCAAAGGACTAGAAATACACTCAAGTTTGTGAAAATTGGTCAAATAGAGGAGAAAGAACCACTGCTAGTGCTCAGCCACTCCTACAAGCAGCAGGCAGCCAGGCAGTGAGCACATGGACCTGACTGGCCCATCAGCACAGCTATACCCTGAATGTTGGTGCCTTTTGCCCAGTTGAAGAAGAAATAGTCATGGGAGAGGGCTGAAAGGCAGGTGATACCTAAACAGGGAACTTGGAGCTTAGAAGGCAGAGGACACATGCACAGGAAAATAAGCTTCACTAGTTTTGCTGCTCATCAGAAAAATTCATTCATGAAAAATGCACCCCTGTGCTCAGGCTGCAGTCTGCAAATCTGTCTCCTCCACCTGGGTCCCATCATATCCTTTTTTTAACCCTAGTCATGTTTCTGTCTCCATCCATTGGCATCTCGGTTTTTGCTGAAGAAACTGAGAACATAGTTGTTAGGTCATGTGCTCTCTGCAGAGCTACGGTATCGATTGCAAAAATCTATGTTTGGGGTCTGTGGCACCTTTGAAAAGGTTACAGTGAGGCAGGATGTGCAGCTTGTAAAGGTCAAGCAGCAGAAGGGGTCTCTGATTCCTGCCTGGGGATGCGTGAAGGATAATTTCAGTCAAGTGACACAACCATCAATGTAACCACTGGGATCAGCTGCGAGTCACACCTTTTGAACAATATTTTCTCCCTTTATGTATGAACATTTCACAAGACTTGACTGCTTGCAACAATGTAGTGGCCTATCATAGAAACAGGTGTCTAGGCTCCCACTGGATTTCAGCAGAAATTTAACCTGCAGCAGAAATTTAACCCACAAAGGCAATGGAGACACATTTTCAAATTCAGATGTCAGCTTTAGGGTAAGTTAAACAACAGCCCAAGCTCCCCAGATGTAAGGTTTCTGTTGCATCAGACAATCTCATCATTAGTGGCTGATGAAAGAAGAAATCCAGAGCATCACTGAATCACAGTATGATACAGGCGGATTAAAACTGGTAATGTGAGGATACACCAAAGAAATCTTTGAGGATACATATGTGACCAGCAAGGAAACCAGGAAGAAATGATCATTTTTTTCTATTTTATTTTGATCACTTTTGCTGCTTTCATGCTCTCAGGCTAGGAGGGCAATGCTTGGAGTTAGAAACAATTTCATTTCCCTGGTTCTGCATGCCGAAGGGCCTCCTAGCCAGTACTAAACACAAGAGACACAGACAGGCAAAAAAAAAATAAATAAATAAAAAAAAATCCCTCACTTTAGAGCCATTCCCATACACCATATTTGGCAAAAACAAATTAAAAAAAAAAAAATCTCTCTTTTAGTAATGACTCCAAGAAACTGTGGGTTGATTTTTGAAATCGATTTTCCAGCTAAACAGTCAAAACAGGAGGAAATGATAGATATTAATCAGAATTTCCATTATCTCTCCTGCTTTTACACAGCTTGTCTTCCGCTATCCTAAGCACTGGAGCATTTGATAAAGCACTCAAGAAAAAAACTTTTAAATGAAACTGTTTTTGTCAGAATTTGCCAATTCATCAAAATCAAATTGCTTCCAGACACTGCATCTCTCTGGCCCAATTAGTTTATAATTAGTTAACACAAAGCAGAATAGTTCTAAAGGGGAGGGACAAAGACAAGTGCAATCTGAATTCCAGTATCTGTGGATAGAGCATCTGTTCAAGCAAAAGGAAACATGACTTAAAAGGACTGATCCTGTATCTCCCTCATCTTAATTGCATGTCCTGAGCAGTGGAGACCGGCTATTCTAAATTGATTTTGTGCTATCTACCTGAGTTTGATTGTAAAATCTATCCTGGACTTACAATAGCTTTATTATTTCTGCAGAACATTTCTTTGTCAACAAAATGGCATTTTCCGACACAGAAAAAAAAAA
>VXAV01008920.1:151052-190869 GCA_013399715.1 Alectura lathami | reverse complement strand
TGACTTGGGGACCAGGTTTTCCTCTGCCCTTGACTCTCTTCTTGCCTAACACGAGGAAACAGACCCTACCGAAGCAACCGTAAGGAGTTAAAATAAAAATTAGTCTTAAATATCTCTGAACCAGGAAGATGAGAGCCTGAAAGCATATTGCTTATTTTTTTATCAAGTTATTATATAAAATATATAAATAAATAAATAAAAATATGGCAAAGCAAAAGGTGATAAACACAAAAACAAAGTTTGAGGATATTTTTTAATGTGTTTTGATTGGTTGGTTGGTTGATTTATTTGATTTGCTGTTGTTTTGGGGTTCTTTTTTGAGTCCTAGTTCAAGACTTCAAGGAGGAGCACTCCAGATCTTCTCATAGGAAGCAGGATTTGCAAAACCATCCCCTGCATTCTGTGCACCACTGGTGGAAGCGAGGGTAATGCCGTTACCGTTAGCAAAGTTACGCTGGTTGAGCTTCAGTCACTAATCCTGCACCCATTGATCAAGAGTACATACCCACCAACACGCCGACACACCTTCCTTTCAATTTGAAGGAGTGCCTCGTGTCCTAAGAGCTAAACTGTGTGCAAACAAGTCCCTGTAGGCTGTTGCTGCAAAGCTCTTTGCTTCTGAGAGTTAAAAAGTAAAGCAAGAAACTATAGGAAGTTGAGTTAAGCAGAAGAGGTTTTATTGTGTTTTTTTGTGCCGAAGTGGCCAAAGGACACGATGGATGGAAGAGATCTCTCATCAGCTCACCAAAGGAAACAGCCGTGCTTCAGTTTGGAATGTGGCTGAACTCACTCTCATCTGTGCTGGGAAATGCTGTTTCTCTTTAACTAGCTTGGATTATTTGCAGTACACTCTGATGGGAGTTCAGATGTCAAAACTGTACCCAGCCTCTACTCCACAGAGAGAGTGACAAACAAAGGCATGCCACAGCACCTATGACATGGAGATAAGAATAACAGCAGAGAAATTTATCACGAGGTCTCTTTGGTTTCAACACACATTTAAAAAGAATTTGAATGGGACATTGTCTCTCGCTAGCTTATAAACAATGCGCACAAACAAATATACGTGAGCACACAGTTACCTGCAAGAGGCTTATGCATCGTGATTTACCCAAATACCTTGCCACCACATGCCACCGGTGCCACATAGGGGACACACATGCAATGAAATAGCTGAAGGTGTTTATTTAAAAAAAAAAAAAAAAACAACAACATTTTGCGCTTGATTTAAACACAATGGCTCCACTCAGGAGAGCAATGGGTGTGGAAAGCCCTGTTCACAGGGTGTAACCACAACCTCGCTTGCCCCAGGGAGATGCATAAGGCCAGCCTTGTTCTAAAGAATTTGGGATTTTTTTCTGCTCATGAGCGCTTTGTCCAAGGGTGGGAGGGAAGGTGAGGGTGTAGCAATGGAGAGGAGCTGTTGGTAACTAGGAAAGTCACAGTCAGATAGGAGAGGCACCTAAAGCAAATATCGCCACCACAAACCAACCCCTCCCTTGGTCCAGCATACAGCCTCGCTCAGGTGCCTTCACAGGGCAATCTGGGCATGCACAATTGATACCTCCCACAGTATATAAAGTGCCCCACAAGGAAACAACCCATACTCAGCACGAGACGGACCATCTCAAAATGAAGGTTTTCTTCATCCTCCTGCTGGCAGCAGTCCTGTACACTGACCCAGGTAAGACAGTCATACATCATCTCTAGCAGATGCTCAGCTAGAAGAAAAAAATTTGTTATGAGGTTTGGCAGTGAAGGAAGAAATGCTGAGGCAGTTGTCATAAGAAGATGTTTGCTTTTTGATGGGGTGTCTTGTGTGTTGCAAGGAAAACAGAGACAGTGCCTCCCTGCTGATGGTGTGATTCCAGAGTGGGTAGAGCAGATTCCAGGCAAGATAAGTCCTATAAGAACCTGAATTTAACTGAAAAAAAAAAAAAAAAAAATTTTTGAATTAAATTAAATACNTCTGAATTTAACTGAAGTCAAAATTAATTAAGTTAGACCATATAGTTTTGCATTTTTTTTTTATTTTGTTTTGGCTTCAGGAGGATTTTGTTAGGGTTTTAGGGGGGAGGGATTCTTCATCTTCTTCCCATGCTATTAAAATGGACCATTGCAACTTTTCTGCAAAGATAAGTTTTGTTCCATCTTGTTTTCTGACTCATTTTAAAAGTGGCCTCTGATGCTGCACAGTTTGTTGTTGAGAAAGGAAGAGAAACGGGGAGAATACCACAGCATGTTATTTTCTAGACTGAATGGGTGGGACACAGGCAGCACAGATCTGTCACATTTTTGGTTTGACTGGGAAAAAGAAAACATTTAAAAACAGCTCTTCCCTATCACCAGAGAAGCGTAGAAGCAGATCTGAACAGAAAATTTTCTCAAATAGCAAAATATATTTACAAAATAGGCTGAGAAGGGGCTTGTACAGCCTTGGCCAGACCCTCTCCTCTGCCACCTTCAAGAAACGTGCTCTGAAAAGTGACTTTTCCTGCTTTCAAAGTCAGATAAATATGACAGCAAACTGCAGTTCTACAGATAAGCTGGGGTTTAGCTCCTTGCTGAATCAGACATGTATGTCAGAACAGCTTGGACGTGAGACCAAGTATTTCAAATCACTTCTTGCTTCAAATCTATTCTGTTGTGAATAACAGTCTTCTCTAATTAGGGCTTGTCTGCATCCCAAAAGACTATTTCAGGCATTAGGGCACTGAAGAAATATCATGAGACAAGCCTGGCAGTTAGGGAGTTAAGGTTCTTGTGTACATTCACAGCACATTTGCAATGCTGCAAAGCTCCAGTGACGCCTTGGGGCACGGGTAGGAAATAGGAACAGGTAATTGCACCAGCTCTCACTCCCTGGGGGACTATTTTTCATTATGGCTAGGCACTTGTAAACTGCAATGCCTATTCTGATTTTGCTTGACCTGTGTCACCACGTGTTAACAACACTGACTTGGTCCCCAAAGATGGCCATGGTCAAGAAGGGATGGGAACACTGCGGTGATGTGATTGTGACAGGGAAGTGAAAGCCCTTTCTGTGTGCCCTTTGCTTTCTAAAAGGGGTTGTTGGACAGCAGGTGTCACAAGTTGGTCAAACTGAGCAAAAGGGCTGGAAGAAACCTGGCAAATCTCCTGCTCCACCCCTTCCTCATCTTCCCTTTCCTCTGGGCTTTCTCCATTTAACCCAGCCCTGGACATAATGTCTCAGCTAAGGCTGACAAGCACACTCGGTACAACACTCCTATCTGTAAAGGCAGATGAACAATATCAACCTGCCCTTCTGCAGACTTCATCCTTCCATCTCTGCTCAGTTCACAGGGTGGGAGTCCTACAAAAAGCCTGGTCCAGACAGGAAATGTGCTGAACATCTCAAATGCTAAGGAAGGAGTAATCCCCTTCCCACTGACTGATGTCAGAAACTCTCCAGCTGGTCTCCTACTCCCTCACTGTACTACCTATTTCTGAAACTGCTCCAGCACCTGTAAAATTCGCCTCTCACCTCAAACAAGTCTAACATTCTCAATAAAAAATGCAAAAAAATAATGTTTTCCCATTAAGAGAGGTAGTATCTTATTCTGAGCACTCACAAAATTGATCCTATTTCCCAGTGCAAGCACGAGGTTACCTGGAGAGTTTCAAATGGGTTTGTCTTATAACACCTCTTGGTCTTTTGCAGGTTCTTCTTTGGACTGTTACAGCTGCAAATTCAAACGAAGCAACAGCAACTGTATGGAAAAAACGACCTGCAAGGCAAATGAAAAGTGCAAGACAGAAGTGATCAGTAAGGCAAAGCGGGGGTAGTAATGTGGGGGGGTTATGTTGTTGGAAACAGGCATGGTCCCACCAGCTCCAGATAGACCAGATAGATGGTGTGGGCCAGCGAAGACCAGTGTCCATCAGGAAAAGTCACCTGGAGAGAAGGAGTGGTGTAAAACTTTCAGAAATGTTCTAGTTTAGGTAGAAATGACAGAAAAATCTTTATCCCTTGGTGCCAGCTTGTGCCTTAGTAGTGCGGGTGGACGTTACTAAGTCTTCTCCTCTCACTGGCCATAAAGGTGTGACTGAAAAGCCACGTGTTTGCTGTATCTCATAAATTCCTCAGTGTCTGCCAATAGGTCATGTGAAATACTGAGCTGTATGCCCAGTGCAGTGCCAGTGACTGGAAAAAATCTCAAGAGCGTGCAGCTGCTTTGTACAGCTCATAGGAGAGCAGGGCGCTAGCAGTTAAGCACATGATATTGCAAATAATATGTACCAATATGTCTCACCTGTACAAAAAAATATATATATATATATTTATTTCTCTTCCTTAATATCAAAGAAGTTTGCTTACAAGTGCAATAGTTAAGCTTATGGCTTTGAAAAATCAGGAACATAGGTTAAAATGTGAGGTGTTGAGACTCAACGAGAGCTGATTCCAGGGAAACTCAATGGAAAGGACAGAATTTCACCTGGCCCATCACAGCCAGCTCTGAAAGCAGCCGGCTGTGTGTCTGTGTAAACTCCTTTAATGGCTTGTGTATAAACCCTCCCATTCTGGATATGGCAAAAGATAAAAATAAGAGATGTTCACCCTGTGCTGATCTGTGGTGACAGCTCAGTTGCTGTTAGACCTGGGGCACAAAACCCATGGTGGCATGTTTTAAGCCATCTTTCAGGTAGTGAATGCAATATCTCTTTTAGGCACTCTCCTACTTGGTAGTGCACAATCCCATGGCCATGCAATCACATGCAGGAGAGCCAGTACATGGTATAACCTGATGATATTATGCACTGAATTTGGATATATCAAAGACTTGAAGTCCTTATTAAATTGTGCAAGACCAAGAGATCTCATGCAGACTAATCTGACCACAGGAAAAAAAAAAAAACAGCAGACTGTCCCTCCCAGAAACAAATCAAACAATAACTCTATTATCTGTGAAATATGGAGAACCTTGTTTCCGTAACTCCCCTGGGTGTTGAAAGTCTCTATGCAACAAAGGTGTATACAGTAAGAGCGAAGATTGCCCCACACAGGTGCTCCTCCTCCATTAGTAGTGCAGGCTCCCAGACAGTGCTGATAATAGCTGCTTCTGGTATTATGAGACCATAGAATGGCTTGGGTTGGAAGGAACCTTAAAGATCATCCAGTTCCAACCCCCCTGCCATGGGCAGGGACATCTCCCACTACACCAGGGTGCTCAGAGCCCCATCCAGCCTGGCCTTGAACACTTCCAGGGAGGGGGCATCCACAACCTCTCTGGGCAACCTGTGCCAGTGTCTCACCACCCTCACAGGAAAGAATTTTTTCCTAATATCTCCCTTCTTCCAGCTTATGGCCATTAACCCTTCTCCTGTCATTACATGCCCTTCTCAGGAGTCCCTCCCCAGCTCTCCTGTAGGCCCCCTTCAGGTACTGAAAGGCCACTATCAGGTCCCGCTGGAGCCTTCTCTTCTGCAGGCTGAACAACCCCAGCTCTGTCAGCCTGCCTTTATAGGAGAGGTGCTCCAGCCCTCTGATCATCTTCATGGCCCTCCTCTGGACCCCCTCCAACAGCTCAATGTTCTTCTTGTGTTGGTGGCCCCAGAACTGGATGCAGTAGTCCAGGTGGGGTCTCACTAGAACAGAGTAGAGGGGCAGAACCACCTCCCTCGCCCTGCTGGTCACGGTTCTCTTGATGCAGCCCAGGATGCGGTTGGCCTTCAGGGCTGCAAGCACACATTGTTGGCTCATGTTGAATTTTTCATCAACCGACACCCCCAAATCCTTCTCCTCAGAGCTGCTCTCAAGCCATTCACTGCCTAACCTGTATTTGCACTTGGGATTGCCCCGACCCAGGTGCAGGACCTTACACTTGGCCTTGTTGAATTTCAAAAGGTTGGCATGGGCCCACCTCTCCAGCCTGCCCAGATCCCTCTGGATGGCATCCCTTCCCTCTAGCATGTCAACGGCACCACACAGCTTGGTGTCGTCCGCAAACTTGCTGAGGGTGCACTCGATTCCACTGTCAATGGACAGTCAATGGACAACAAAGATGTCACTTGTCACCAGTCTCCATTTTGACATTGAGCCGTTGACCGCGACTCTCTGGGTGCGACCATCCAGCCAGTTCCTTATCCAGCAAGTGGTCTCTCCATCAAACCCTTGCTTTTCCAATTTAGTGACCAGGATGTCATGTGGGACAGTGTCAAATGCTTTGCACAAGTCCAGGTAGATGACATCAGTTGCTCTTCCTTTATCTGCTAATGCTGTTACTCCATCTAAAAGGCCACCAAGTTTGTCAGGCACGATTTGCCCTTGGTGAAGCCATGTTAGTTGTCACCAATCACCTCATCTTCATTTTCCATGTGCTTTAGTAAAGCCTTCAGAAGGATAAGCTCCATGATCTTGCCAGGCACAGGGCTGAGACAAATATTAGCTATATTATCAACATTTATACAGTTGGTGTTGTTTTAGAGATGTTTTAGAACTGTGCTATGGAGCACACTTCCTCAAGACAGCAATCGGGGATTGAATTCCTTCTCTCCCTGCTAACTAATCAACATCGCAAAAATAAAATCTGTAACAATACAGCATGCAGCTATTTGAAAACAGTTTTTAAACCCCTTTGCAGTGAGATCAGATAAGAAATATCATCATATCGTTCAGCTGTGTGAATCTTGACTTGTGTAATATTTCATTGAGTCCTTGGAGTAATGGTCTTCTCTTCCTTGCAGAGATCATAGGGTTCTTGAGCCTCATCAACAAGGGCTGTGACTCATCATGTCAAGAAGATTATACGGATTTCCAAGTGGGCAACAGGAATGTCACTTGCTGCAACAGCAACCTCTGCAACGTTAATGCTGCGGGCAGTGTGAGGAGCAGCTATGGGATGGCAGCAGGGTTATCAGCCAGCATGCTCTGGATCTTCCTGAGCAACAGACTGTGAGGAGGAAAGAGGACTCCCACGACCACAGAAAGTCTTGAAGCACCCCTGTTATGATGGGAATTGTAGCCAGGAGCAATTTGGTGTGTTGGGCATACAGCATCTTTGGAGCTGATGGCAGATTTTTGCCTGATGATAGCTTCTTTACTATTATTATTGTAAGGCTGTATTGCTGCTAGACGAGAAAATGTGTGTGTGTGCAATCCACGTAAAACTTAAAATACACTTATTTCTGAATCAAGTGTGGCTGTGTTGCCTGTATACCATCTAGCCATTTATTCCTGCACCCAACAGGATCAGCAGGTGGGTGTGTTGCATGACTGGCCATTGTTCAGCCTTGATCATTGCTGTGCAATGATAATGTGTGCTGAGCAATATAGTTGCACAGCAGAACAGAGGTGGCATCTAGACCTCCAAAGCCTGAGGGATTCTGACTGATGACAAACTCTAGAGGGCATATATTCTAAGAAAGCCCATGAAGAGCAATCACGCCTGAAGAGGAACTAACCAGTGACCATGACATCCTGGGATCCTGCATTTTGTTAGCTATCACACAAGACAAAAGCAGTGCTCACCTTCCCTGCTCCATGTGCATATTGTCATTCACACACATTCCCACAGCTGTAGCATCCTTGGGGTGGTGGGCAGGACTGAGTAGTCAGGCACCTGGAACACCATGGTGGGCAGTAACTGTTGGTGTGAACTGGAAAATCTGTCCCTAGTGTGTCCCGGTAAATCCATGTGTCACCTGAGATTGCCTGCAAAATCTGGGATTGCCTGCAACACTTTGTGCTGGCCACAGGTGTGGTGGGTGGCAGTGGCACCCCCTAAAGTCCCCCATCACCCACACACAAGTTCTCAGGCTTTCTTCTCTAGGTTCCTCTTCGATCTGTTTCTCACGACACAGCCTGGGACACAGGTTCTGTCACAAGGTCGAAGAGGTGTTTAGTTTAAAGCTGTTGTAGGGTTGCCTAGCAGACCAGGAAGAATCATTACCTAGAGACCAGGAAGTAAACATCAGAGCTTACATTTTCCCCTCTGAGCAACTTGATCTTGGAAGTGAGCCCACATGTTTAGGGGCACGCAACCAGATCCACCCCCATGTGGGACACAGTGAGAGATGAGGAGGCAAGTGTGGTGAAAATATTAAGGAAAGAAAACCAGCAGAGATAAAGCAATGAGGTTGACTCTTCTCTTCTTGCTGTGCTTTCAGGGCAGGGCACTGGTGCAGAAAAATAGAGAGGGACTAGTGTTTCCTGAAGGTTTATTGAGGCCCTGAGGATACCCACAGAATCCTTCACTCCCTTTCTTACCAAAGGAATTTCCCTTCTTCACACACTGATTTTTCCCCCTTCCTGTGACTCATAGTGGCTTTCTCCAGTGGTCATACTTAGAAGATTTGGTCCACATCTCATAAGGCTGCAGCTCTGGCACTGCTACAATTATCAAAGCCTTGCCCACCTTTACCAGTGAAATGAAAGTGGCAATCATGCAGGATCCAGACATACAGAAAATAATTTCAAGCCTTCTCAGCTGCTAGTACTAATCAGAGGTCTACATGCAAGGCAGGCTGTATAGTTTTAACATCTCTCATATATTGTTATAGCCTGTCTCTCTAGTTATAGACTCTATAATATATATAGTTCACTCTCCCCATATAGTTTATTTTAGGGATACAAACTCAAGTGTTCCTGTTTTGCATTGGGAGATCCTCTGCAGCATTTGACAATGGCAGTAGAGGAATTACTATACAAAACTGCCTACAAGAAACTCTCTAATAATGTCTCCAGATAATGCATATGTAAAAAAGACCTGAAAAATAAGGTAGAAAGCATTCTGGAGAATGTACCACATGTGCCTCTTCCCAATACTCAGCAAAGAAAGACAAGGATTCCTGGAACTGCAAAGGATGTGCAGAGTCACAGGCTGAAATAACAAAGAACCATTTATCTGGTAGAGGTATGTCATCTGGAGATGACCAGATCACCCATAGCCATGCGACAAGAGCCAGCATCAAATTTTAGATGAGGTCAATGGGATGTTTGAAGATAATGACACTGTCTGCTGTTGTGAAAGAGAAAAGTGCATAAATCATTGTGACACAAGGCGTTGACAAGCTGCTAATTGTAGGAAGCATGGATGGGGTTTCCCCAAAAGAAAATCTGGAATGACCCATCTTCCTCATACAAGGCCTGTCTGGATATCAGCAGAGGGAGGATATGGAACCTGTGAGGTGGCTTATTTCGTTTTTTGCAAACCTGCAGAGTCTCAGTTGTTGGAAAGGAGGCTCATCCACGTGCACACATCCCAGGCAGGCAGTTTTCTTTGTAGATGACCAGCTCCATGACATCTCCAGTCCTGGGGCTCATCTTCTTGCACTGTGAGAAGGTCCCTAACACACTACTACCCAGTGCTCATTTTCTCAAACAATTCCCAGGCAGTAAGGAATGTCTACATCCAGGAACCATTCCCAACAGTCTGAATGACTATGATGGCCCTTTCTGAAGACTGGGAGTTCAGCTGTATGGAAATGGTCAAAATATGTTAGCCAGAGGAGTCCCCAGTGATGTTTGGTGAGGCAGAGCCTCTACGACCAAGTTGGAGAGGTCAAAAATATTCAACTCAAAAAATAAAATATTCTCAGATCTTTTATTTTCTCAGATGGTGTCAAAATCTACAGGGATGTGCAGTTTACTTGTGTTATAACATATAGGTCCCATGTGGCATTGATATCTGCTTGCTGAAGCATGGAGAAGATTAGGAGTTTCTTGCTGGAGCCAAGAGGGAACTCTTCCCTGTTCTGGTCAACTTGATGTCTGGACCCTAGAGGCTGAGAGGATGATTCTCCCTCCCAGTTTTCTCTTTGTACATATTCTGGAAAGAATCCACAATTGTGATTTTCCTTTTAGGGGTATACCTGGAGTTTTTGCATGTAGTGTGGTGGTGAGGACTAGACAGATTAATGTGAAGAGGGTACAACTGGGAAAGGCCATGCCTGGGATAGACACATTAAAGAGCAGGGTAGGAAGAACCTACAGAAATGATGTGGTGCTAACTGGTGGAATTCTGCTGCTTGATGGGTCCTGGCACTTGCAATAACATAGCACTACCCGCCCCATTCAGGTGACAGGCAGAGAGTCTCAAAAACAACCTGCCAAATTCTGGGAAGGATTAGGAGGTGGCACACTGAGGTAGAAAGATGACTCAGTCATGGGTCAGAAGCTGGGCTGGGTCAAGGGCAGGACCAAGAAGAGGAATGTTTCTGTAGGTGCTGTGAATTGACAAGAAGTCTGGCCTCCTCTTCTGCCTTGCAAATCCTTAATAGACACAAACAGGACTTGTTCCCTCCTCTAGCCTCTTCCAGCAGTTAGTACAGGCAAGCTGGCACCTCACAACTATACAAGCCTTGGCTGAAGGTCAGTTTGCACCCCAGGTGCTGAGAAAATGGACTGAGATCAGTTAGCTGGGTCAAACATAACATTTACTTGAAAAAGAAGGCTATTTTTTATTCCCCCACAAAACTCATTACTTGGCATCCCTGGCTGAGCAGTTCTATCTGTTCTTCCCCTACCTTTCACACAAGAGGCCTGAAATTGACACTCTTTAAGTAACTCAATCTATCATGTATACAAGAGAATTCTATACATAGAATCATAGAATCATAGAATCATAGAATCATAGAATCATAGAATCATAGAATTGTCTGAGTTGGAAGGGACCTTCACAGGCCATCTAGTCCAACCCCCCTGCAGGGAACAGGGACAGCTACAGCCGGATCAGGTTGCTCAGAGCCCTGTCCACCCTGACCTTGAAGGTCTCCAGGGATGGGGCATCCACCACCTCTCTGGGCAACCTGTGCCAGTGCTTCACCACCCTTATCGTGAAAAACGTTTTCCTTTTATCCAGCCTAATCTCCCTTCTCTCAGTTTGAAACCATTCCCCATGTCCTATCACAACAGACCCTGCTGAAGAGTCTGTCCCCTTTTTTCTTGCAGCCCCCCTTTAGATATTGATATACCTTTAGATATTTATATACCTCCAGGATCAAAATGTGCTTTGCTTGTTTAAATAACAAATAATTACACAATAAAATGTTTTTGTTTTGTTTTGTTCTCAAAGTGCAGTAGTTACTTCTTCCAAAGACTTCAGTTACACTGTGGACTGAATCAAAAGCAATTCGCCAGTGAGGGTACCAGTTACAGACAGGAGAATTAAAGCAACTCTGGTTTGGAGTAATAGCTTTAGTATGATTTTTGTGGTAGGAAGCATTACAAATTTATATTCAGTGCAAAATAAAAGTGTTTCTTGGATTATTGATATATTACTGTATTTGCTGCTGATAGTATTAGATAGTATTTGTTATTGCTGTGGATTGGGATTAGAGCATACAGCATTTCCTATGGCCCAGCAGCAGTTCACCCAGCGTCTGTATCTGATCTGAAAAATGTCACCAAGTTCCCCCGAATTCAGCCCAGTTTGCAGCAGCTGGTTAAAAACATTTGATGACATTGGAAAACATCTCTGGTGCAGAGAGACCAGATGAGCTAGTGTTTAAGGACCGTTGCTTGCAGTGTTCCATTTTTTTTTTTTTTGTGTGGCCTGGGGCAAGTTACACGGCCTTTCTATACCTCTACCTTGTACAGATGTTATCAGGTCCAATCTACCAAGAGATGCTCAGATTGTGCCCTTTAATGGGGCCTGGACAGAGAGAGAGGCTAAATATAAGCCAGAAGAGAGTCAGCTAGCTAACAGAGCCGGGGAATTACTACCCGCTACCCACCCACCCTGCACAGCCACATTCCTGCTCCCAATTATGAACAAATTGTTGTGCAACAGAGGCTTTTCATCGTCTAAACAGACTGAGGGAGAGCCTGCAGTTAACTCTGCTCTTGCAGTCACTGGGCTGTCACTAAAAACAATCTGAAGACGTGCCCTTTGATTGCAGAACACCCCTAAAGTAACTTCACCTGTCATTCACCCAGAGCAAGGCTGTCTGGGCAAGGCTGGTGGAGACAAGCTCATGCCTTGCATCTTGACTCATCCTGTTCCCATCCTACCACTTAACAACTCTATTGCAGAGAGATCCCTCGGTAGCTCAGTTCTGATCTTACCTCAAGCTCTACTGATGCCTTTCTAAAGCTAAATCACAGGACTCCTTGCAAACCATGCCTCCTCTTGATCCTTTATAGGATTTTTCTGATTTACATCCAGAAGCCCATATTATGTGAGCATCACCTTATAAAGTTACCAGCTCATTAAAACACCTCTCGTTATGTACTTGTACCAGAATTTGTATACCCCATTTGTGTTCACTACCCACACTGAAACAGCCTCAGTACCCTTCAGGGGAACGTATTCATCTCTCCTTGTGCTTCTCCATGTGAATCACTGACAGGCACTGTGGCCCAGCCCCTAGCTCTCCATGCCCAGGTTAGTTTGACTCCCTCCATATACCTCCCCTACAAGAGAGATGACTGATACGGGTCTGCGTCAGAAAAGGAAAATATTTCACTCCCTCCCCACTTGTTAATTTCATTAGAAATTTAATCTGACCTTGAAGGAATTTGTGGAATGAGGACTTCACCCAGGGCAGGCAAGTGAAAGTGGAGTGATGGGCAGGGAGGGGATTTGTTTTATCAAGGTTCACTACATGTTGAGTTTTTTGCAGGCAGCCACCCAGCTTCCTGGGTGGCTGTGAAGTGTTGCATCCACACACACAGATGCCTTCTGTTCACACCAGTTGTGTCTTCTGCTCTGGATTAGTACACATCTGCATCATTTAAACCTCTGTTCTGCTCTGTAGTAAGGGGACACATTTGTATGCTTTCACAGGCAAATTCAAGAAGAAATTGTGAAATCTCTGGCTCTGTGTTTCTGTAGTAAACAGAAAAGCATTCATCCAGCTTAAAATACTGATGTTCAGAGAGAGACTAGCTTTTCTGACACCTGTTCAACCACAGTGATTAAAAGCCATGCTGAAGAGAGGAAGCCTTGGCTAAGCTTCAAACACTCGGTTGAGATGTGACAATTTGAATACATCTGACATACTTCTCTACACATGAAATGAGCTCTAGAAAAAAAAAAAAAAAAAAAAAAAAAAAGTTAAATTTGACATAATTTGACCATTCAAATTTTAAATGTGAACACTTAATTAAGAAAACAACCCTCCCTGCTCTTTCTCTTGCATGCCATCGAGAATCAGAAAAGGACAATCCTTTGCCACGAGAGTACAGCTCATGTGCAAGCACTGGTTCTGGACTGGTTCCAATTGCCTGGCAGTAAAAGGGCAGAGCACTTCACAACTGTTCTCACACCCATGTACTATTAAAGACAGTTGTTTCCCTGCCCTTAATAATCCTGAGCAAATAGTTTTTCTTCTTTCCTGTTTTTGCAACCATGTACTCTTCAAACACTGCAACTCTTCACTATTTCTCCTTGGGAGTCCCTAGGAGGATGGGGAAAGTAAGCCACTGCCATGGCCATGGGGACCTGCCCACATGATGTCTTTCAGGGTCCATGGGAAACAAGGAGTCTGAAGTCAGGTGCAAGCACGTTCAAGCGAGGAGTGCTATACAAGCTACTGCTCAGATTGTTCAAGATTTGTTGATCTGAAGAGCTGATGACACTAACATCTGACACAAAGGCAATGAGACAGAGCAATGCTGGTATAAAGGAACAACCAGCAACCAAGAGCCATTTGTATCGAAGAGCAGGGGCACCTACAGGATGAATGGAAAACTGTCCCAGCCTTCCCATGCTGAAAGTTTCAGGATGACTTTTCCTCACTGTGCTAATGCAAAAACTGTCCCAAAGACTGGGGAAACTGTGAGGAACCGAGGTCATGAACCCAACAGGAGCCTGAAGAAGCCAACAGAGAAACCTCATTGCTGTCCTTGACACCTGTGAGAATGGAGGCTGCAGGCAGCACACCTGGAGGGAATGGTGTGCAAGTGTGGGCATGAGACATTCAGGGTTTGCTTTTCTGGTTAGTACCAGGTACTGTCATTTAAGGCATTTTTTCTAAATCATGCTGTCATTGCCTCCTTATACTCAAAATTGCCTATGAGGATAGAAAAATACTTTTCTTGCATCCTCCTCCTTCTTGCTGTACATAATATTCAGCTTCATTACAAGCACTGCGACACTGCAAACAAACCAACAGCCCTCCTTCACTCAAGCCATGCCCTGCTCATCTCACCCATGTTCCAGCAACACTGACTGCTTCCATGACCTGGTTTTGTACAGATCTGTGCCTGTTACTTCCCTTCATGTCTATGAAAGCTGAGGTCACCGCAAAGCCTTTCACAGAGACAGGATGGAGCTCTTTTCCACCCCAACTCCTCCCGTAAAAATTTTAGGGACTAAACTGGTTCAAAAGTTCTTGGAGACATTCGGATGGGCAGAAAGTGCACAACTGCATGCACACAGTGTGACAGCTGAAAGAAAAGCGATTAAGAAATTACCAAAAAAAAATGTTTCATTCATACAGATTGGTGTTCACTGAGCACTGGGCCCTGTCCAGACCTCCAGTAAAGCACACAGGTGATTTCCAGTTGAAGGTTAATCACAGGACAGGATGGGTCCCCAAAGAAACCTTCCCTTGCTACTATGAAAACCTCTGCAGTTTCATTTCTGCGTAGAACTTCACAGGAAGATATAAAGTCCACACTGAAAAAAAAAAAAAAAAAAAAAAAAAAAAAAAAACAGGCTATTGTAGGGCTTTTATCAGTGATATCCATACCCGTAAGAGTCAAGAATTCACTGATGCAGAAGAAATTCAAATGTAAGCATTATCAGAGTCTCCACCACCATATCTTTTCCACTTGTAGTGCTTTTTTAACATTATTTTATGGTGTCTGAGGCCCAGAAAGTGATAAATCAAGCCCAAGAAGGAGCCATTCAACCTCTTGTACTATGGCTAGGATCCAATTTAACAAGCTCTAAAGTTGAGACAAACACACATATGACTCAGAAATGCAAGATGGATAAAGGATGAGAAAAGCAAAATCATGGAACCCAAAATACAAACAACTTACTACTTTTCTAACCTTTCAGGGATGGGCTCAGCAAGTTCCCGGCTAAGAGGTTACAGCCACACTAAAAAAATTAAGCCAGGCCAGGGGACACTGTGGGCACTGAAAATTACCTACTGTCACCAGCATAGGTTAGGTCCAAGGATCTACGAAACAGCTCCTGGGGATGACAGAGGAATTAACACAAGCTAGTGACCATTTCCTAGAGGCAATTTGGATGCCACCACTCTTTTTCAGCAGGAAGAAGAGTTGCAGATCATATGTTGCTACCCAGCTTCAGTGCCAGAGACTGGTCCTGGACATCTTTAATTTTTTAAGTGCCCTCCACTATCTTTAACCAGAAAGAAATGTCTTTTGAAGTTGAAGTATGCAGAAAAGAACTGAAGCAGAGAACACATGCAGAGACTGAAGAGGTGTGATTAAAGATGTTGTGACACTTTAATCTAAATGTGGGATTTCTGGGGCAGGAGGTAGAAAAACCATGCAGGGAGGATAGCTAGCCTGTCCTAACAGCTGGTGGAAATCTCAGTTACTATAGTACCAATCTATGCAAGCTAAACTGGTTTGTCATTAATTAACAGCAGCAGCTACTTGTTAACTATCCTGATGATGAAAAAAAAAANAAACTGCCTTCAGCCAGTCAGTACCTCAGCTCCGGTCAAGTCATCTCTTTTGTTTGTCCTCGCCAGGTCCTCAGATCCAGAGCTGTGTATTTGTGTTCTCCTTGCTCAGCAGGCATAGCTGTTACCCAGGCTGCACCAGCTTGTTTACCTGTGAAAGCTGGCTTCCAAAGCTGTAGAACTGTTGTGTTGAAGGAGGCTGGGGGCAACCATGGGTAACACTGTATACCCTTGATTTCCAATAATCACTCTCTAGAGAAGTGACTCATTCTCAGGGACCATTCTGCAGCAAGTGTAAAACAAGCAAAGAACAGAAATAGATAAGCTGCAGTCTGGAATGGATGTTTATTCCCCAAATGTGGAACAGAACATTTGCTATTTTTCCACACACATTTCAACATTCTTCCTGTACAGAGTCCCAAAAGTGCAAAGGGTGTAGCAGAACTAAATGTGAAGCCAATCTACAGCACTGTGTGGGTACTTCATGGTAAATTTCCTGTCATCACCACCCTGATGATTCATCCTGAAATTAAAAAAAAAAAAAAAAAAAAAAAAAAAACACCTGGACACCTTTACATCACTTTACATCACAGAAATTACCTTGAAATATTTGCTTCCGTGTTTCGGGCTTTGGGATCAAGATGCTGGTGTAAACAAGTTCAACGTCCTCAGGCTGAAGTAGAATATAGAGCTGCCTCTTTTCTATTGAATGATGTGATAAGAAGCAGACACCATCCTGAACATAACCAAGGATGGTAAAGAGACCATGTGTACACCCTCTGAAGATGATTGGTGGAAGGGGTTGGGCTGGTGCACCTTATGCCATAGGGCTGTCCATCCAAGAAAAGACTAAAAGAGCCTCATCTCCTCCATCTACATCTTTAAGAGGATGCAAAGGCCAGGAAAAAATCCAGGAATAACACCTCTGTCCAAAAAACCCATGCCACAACAAAGTGAACATTTCACTTATGTCATTCTTACTGTCCTGCTCCCACCACTCCAACAATATTTAGCCAAAGCTGGCATCAGGTTTGTCAGTGCTCTGAGCAGAGGTGAAGTGTGGGTGCCTCTCCTCTTATTCACATGGTATGACTTTCCAAACTACTTAGCTCCCCCTACAACCCAACAGAGATGCTACCTGGGTTCTTCTTTCTTCTTCACCCACTTCTGCCACTCCACATATCCCCAGCCTGGCTCAGCAGGGCACTGGCATAAACACAATAGGCTTTGGCCTGTGGAAAATCTTGTTCCATTTGTGCCCAGAGCTGAGCATTATTCCTGACCATGAACTCTATCTTCTAGCTATTTGCACACCTAGAACAGTAAACGATGCATCGATCCAATATCCTTGCGGGACAGGGCAGTACTGTTAGGATCATTGAACAGATGTTTGTTGAAGACTGAGGAGGTTAATGGTTTGCCCAACACTGCTAGAAGTCTATTGCTAAGAAGGACATAGGGCCAGTGTGCTCAAGTGCCTGACCAGACCACTTCTCATGTTTAGTCCACACCAGCCTTTCCATCTGTGTCTCTGTGACAATTTGCTGGTCACCTGCATATGCACTGTTGCTCTGGCCTTGAGCAGCTCCCAGACTGAAACCAAATTTGGTACATTTATATGAAGAAGTAAAGGGCCTCCCTAATTCATCCTGTCTGTGATCTGGTGCCTGATCATGATTATTGGGCCACCCATTTCTCCACTGAGCACACCACAAATACTAACCACATCCTCTAACAGTGCAAACCAATGCAACTGTCTAAAAGCTACTTAGTAAGGAAAGAGATAATTCTAGGTAGCTGAATTTACTTCTGTGCCATACCAAACACATCATATGGGTATCAGCTTGACCAATAGGTAAAATTCCACGGTAAAATCATTTTTTTTCTCTCCCCTTCTATTAGTAGAAGACTAATTCTGTGCTTGGGAACACTCTTCTAATTTCTAGCCTTGATTTTTTTCTCAGGTCAGATCCCACCTGTATGTCCAGTGCCACTATCTTTCATATCTCAGACAGATCTTCCCTTCAGAGTTGCCTCCTGTTGAGTATAACTGTAGCTGGCAATCTTTTCTCCTTCACTTGGTGTGCTGTTCACTCCCATCTTCATATGAGCCTTTTTTATGGGACTTCAGCTCCCTTGGACATGGGTGGTGAGAAATACATCTAGTGCTGTAAACGTGGTCTTGTCAACGCCTTGCACAATGACCTTAGCACTGCATTGTCCCCACTGACGTGGCCCCCAAATAAGGCAATCTTCTTCATGTTTCCTCTGATGTGTGAATTACACGCAGCCTGTGACCAAGCGATATTCATGTCTTTCATCTCTCCAGTCATTTACAGCTGACCTCCTACCCTACAGTACAAATTATTAGTACAGTATGTTCTTATTACTCTTATTAGTGTATGACTTGCATCCAAAACAACCTGATTGTTTTTGATATCCTCATCCTTCCCTGCACCGCTGATGTATAACAAATTTATGACATCAGTAAATTTCATTAATGTCATCCCAACAGCAGCCCTGCAAAGAAGGACTTGAGGATGTTGGTGGATGGAAGATTTGATACGAGACAGCAATGTGCCCTTGCAGCCCAGAAAGCCAACCGTATCCTGTGTTACAACAAAATTAGCGTAGCTACCAGGTCTAAGGATGTGATTCTCCCCCTTTACTCTGCTCTCATAAGACACCATCTGGAGTACTGCATCCTGTTCTGGGGTCCCCAGGACAAGAAAGACATGGGCCTGTTAGAGCTGATTAAGAAGTGGGTCACGAAAATGATCAAAGAGCTGTAACACCTCTCCTCTGAAGAAAGGTTAAGGGTGACGGTGTTGTTCAGCCTGGAGAACAGAAGGCTCCAGGGAGACCTTCTTGGACCCTTTCAATATAATAAAAAAAAGAGGACATATAAGAAATACAAAGACTTTTTACCAGAGTCTATATGATAGAACAAGGAGCAATGGTTCTAAACTGAGAATAGATTTAGATCACAGAACTGCTTGAGTTGGAAGGGACCTTTAAAGGCCATCTAGCCCAACTCCCCTGCAGGGAACAGGGACAGCTACAGCTGGATCAGGTTGCTCAGAGCCCTGTCCAGCCTGACCTTGAAGGTCTCCAGGGACGGGGCATCCACCACCTCTCTGGGCAACCTGTGCCAGTGCTTCACCACCCTTATTGCGAATAATAACTGGATTGCCTACAGCCCACCGTGCTAATTTTCCAGCAGACGTCAGGGCGGTAGAAGTCTCCCAGCAGGACAAGATCCTGCGATCTGGATGCCTCCTGTTGCTGTAGAAAGAAGGCTTCATCCACAGGCTCCACTTGGTCAGGTAGCCTGTAGTAGACATCAACCACCAAGCTCCCTTTGTTGCCATGGTCTGTTACCCTAACCCATAAGCTTTCAACTTCCTCATGGCCATTCTTCAGGGACAGCTCCTCACAAACTATTCCTCTCTTGACATAGATGGCAATGCCTCCTCCCCTCCTTCCTCGCCTCTCCCTTCTGAACAGCTTGTGGCCGTTGATAGATACACTCCAATCATGGAATTCATCTCACCAGGTTCCAGTGACAGAAACCATGTCATGGTTTTCTGGTAGCACGGTGGTTTCCAGCTCAT
The DNA here is from genome assembly GCA_013399715.1 of Alectura lathami. Classification (NCBI taxonomy): domain Eukaryota; kingdom Metazoa; phylum Chordata; class Aves; order Galliformes; family Megapodiidae; genus Alectura; species Alectura lathami. The sequence goes on along the minus strand of VXAV01008920.1, from coordinate 171,688 downwards.
CTTGTTTGATTCCCAAGCTGTACGTGTTGGTGTAGAGGCACTACAGCTGGGCAGCCAGCCTTGTTGCTATCGTGGAGGATAATTCCTTAATTCCTTCGAAGTATTCTCCTTGACTGCCCCTGTTGTCTTCTCCTATGGTTTCTGTAGCCTCTGGCCTCAGCCCCAACCCTGGCACTGTTCCCCTGGGCTCAGCACTAAGAGGCCTTGTTTCATCCCCTTCCCCCTGCACACACAGTTTAAAGCCCTCTCCATGAGCCCTGCCAGCTCCTGGGCTAAGACCCATTTCCCCCTCTGGGACAGGTGGGTCCCATCTACAGCCATCAGGCCTGGTGATGAGTAAACCACCCCAGGGTCAAAGAAACCAAAATTCCTGCGATGGCACAAATCTTTGAACCATGTAGTGAATAGGTGGATTTTCCTGGTCCTCTCAGGATTCCTTCCTGATACCATTGGAATAGAGGAAAACACCACCTGTACCCCCACTCCATCAGCTAACCACCCCCTAGTCCCCTGAAGTCTCTCTTGACATCCAATAGATGGGATATAAGAAAGAATTTTTTTCATGATTAGGGTGGTAAGACAGACTACCCAGAGAAGCTGTAGATTTGTTTTTCCTTCCATGTTTTTTTTAGGATTATCTCCTATTCCCACCACAATCTTAGACTTGTTTATTCATTCTTTTCAGCCCACAGTTATTTTTCTATAGATATTTATTCTCCACTTTTCCTCTTTGTTAGGAAAATAATTTCTAGACATATCTCTGAATTTTTGATTGTAGGGAACCACTGACTTCATGTCTCACAATTACATCTTTGAGCTCATTGTTCGCTCACCTATCCACTAGCCAGCTTACACAAAATTTTATCTTTAGCAGCTGCTTAGTTTAAACTCAATAATGCAGCATTCAGCTGGATTGGGAAAGAATATTGTTGCAAGTGTGTTAGACTCCCAAGTCCAACTGTCAGAGTATGCAGTCTCAAAAACAGCTCTGCAAAAAGGGGAGATGTGGGGGAGGAATGGAAGAGATGATTGATCTGTGTTGTAGGCGGCTAAATGGAGCTGAAGTCAGATAAGATTGAAATGAATTTGAACAGCTAAGCTCTTGACAGGCAGCTGAGCTCTGGAAACATGGGATGCCCAGAAGCAACAAACCTAGAGAAGGAAAAAGAAGGTATCATTGGTCTTTTCAGTTGAAAAGCACTGATGAATGAGGAAGGAGCCTGATCCTACTGGGAAGGATTGGCACAGCCACAGCTCTGAATGGCATTGGTATTTCTTTCTCCAATTTGAGTTAAAATGTTCTCTTATGCAAGACACTGACCCAAAAACAGGGGTGGCAAGGAAGAGATTAATGACAAAGACCCATCTGAGAAACATTGTCCTCTTCAGCTCTCATTTGAAGACAAGTACCAAAGGTATGCATTCTCCATTAACACGATGGAAGGATGGAGAATATTAATTACTGAGAATACTGGACCAGAGCCATTTTCATCCTATATCTCCAAGAGCACTCATGACCAAGTGGATAGATTTTTAATGTTTGATGTTTTATTAATAAAACAGATTTACTGTGCTGCAAGTTTACTACATATCAGGGTGTGAATAGCAGCTAGCCTATGAGTAGTTCGTAATTGTTCTCTGTTCTCCTTTGCAAAGAATTCTTACTGATGCTCCATCCAACTTATTCCGTAACAATATTCAGTCACTCTTATTCATTCAGTAGTAGCTTCAAGATACACCTGCATTTTTGACTTTATCAACACTTTTTTCTTTCAAACTCATTATGAAAGTTGCCCCTTCAGAAAAATATCCTACAGATACCCAGCAGGATTCTATACAATTATGCATTCAGTTCAGCTTAACAATGTCTTGATGTTAGAAGAAAGGAAAGCATATGCTTAGAACATAGTCAGGAAGTCTCCGTAACAAATAATGTTGCACAAAAGAAAGTTTGTTTGCTAAGAGGAAAACCTTTCTAGTGGCTGGGAATGTGAAGCGCTAGTTCCACACCTACATCCTGAGCCTATCCAGAATTTTCCCCACTGGAGCCTAGAACAAGCTTCTTCTATCAGCCCCACCCCAAGAGCAATGCTGGGAATGCAAATAGGCTGATGGAATTTTTTCATCAGCATGACAAGAGCTGTTATTACTACTTTACCTGCAAAATAATCTTGAAGTCCTACAAACTCAAGTGTATAAGCTAAAAATATTTGTAGCCAAACACATCTGTTTTCAAAGTCTGACGATGTTTTGAGGGTGGCAGCCTCCAGAACACTGCAGTTCAACAACAGTGTCTGAGCCAATGCAATGTCAACATCTTGAGTGTAGTCTCATAGACATCTGGAATGAGTTGCTGTTGTGAGACATTCTTGTCCACATCCTTTTCAAACCCATTCCTAGGAATTCATACATGGAATTTTTTCACTTCCACTGGCCACTTATCTCCTGATGATAAATACAGATGTTTTGTGGGTGTATCTGACTTTATGCCTTCCAAGCCAACAGTCATTGGCATGGGATGCAGCTGACAAGAACCACATTTTTGCCATGGAGAAGTCCAGCTAAGCTAGTCCTCAGCTTTGAAAGGCACATTTCAAAGCCAGTGAAAGCAAACAAGAAATCCACAGTGCCATTCATTTCTTGCTGAGGCAATTGTCTAGAGCGGATCTGATTAATAGTGCATATGTCTACTGGACTGCAAGAAGAAAGACGTTTAGTGATTCACCATGGAGACCTCTATGTTATAGAAGGATACAGTTAATTCAGCTAGCTCAGGAATATATAGTTAATTCAGTGACTTATAGTTAATTCATTCCAACTCAGGATTTGTGACCTGCTTCAATATTAAATTGAGAGGGAGAACATAGTTTCCTCTCTCCTGTCCTCTGTACAACCAGAGCCCAGCTGATAATGAGCTAAAGGAAAGGAGGTACCAGGCCCTGGATTCTGGCCAGTCTTTGCATGTTGTCCACTCTTACTGCAGAAGGTTGGTCAAAGATTGACAGTGCCATCAGTTGATCACAGTGTGGGCCAAGACACTAGAGATTCCCAGCCAACAAGAGCCCCTGTGAGTATTCCCAGCACCCCTCAGCCTTGGCTTCAAATCATCCAACCTGCTGATGGAAAATCACACATTCACAAAGTCCTCTCACCTTTCAGAGCATATACATCTGGTTCACACCTGAAAGGCTTTCCCGTGTTCTTGGCACCATCTATCATCAGGACAGACAGGGGAATCACAGTATAACAATGAATGCAGGAAGAGGGGAGGTTTAGGTTGGACATTAGGAAGAAACTCTTCCCTGAAAGAGTGGTGAGGCGCTGGCACAGGCTGCCCAGAGAAGTTGTGGCTGCCCCATCCCTGACTGTGTTCAAGGCCAGGCTGGATGGGTTCCTGGGCAGTTTGATCTAGTGAGCTAGTGGTTGGCAACCCTGTCCCCAGCAGGAGGGTTGGAACTAGATGATCTTTGAGGTCCCTTCCAACCCAAGCCATTCTATGATTCTATGATTCTATGATTCCACGTGAGGTGATATTCAAGTTATGTCTACGCTGGTCTTTAAAAGGGGTCAAGATCCATTCTGTGATCTGAGGCAGCTGGCATAGCTCGTACCCACATAGCTAAGCTGTCTTATCCCCTCAAACAGAATGGCTTCATCCATACTGGAAAACATCTTTGAATCATGCTGTGCTTCAGAGAGTGCCTGGGGACCATCTGGGACAGATCCAATAGGTTCAGGCAGTAACAAGGCCAGGAAGGATGTCAAGTGCTATGAATTCTAGGAAGTGCTCAAGTCCATGGCAGAAAAGATAGAGGTTAAAGGAACCCCACAATGCGTGGCTTTCTCAGAGGATGGATATCTACAACCTGCAACCCAGAATCAAATGTTGGGCATTTTGCATGCCCTCTGTAAATGCCTAGTAGACTACTCTTCCCTGGGCTGATTAAACTCAGATGGCAAGGTGATGCCTGAAGGGATTGTCCTCATCCTTGCAGCTAGGAGCACAGGCACCTGCGGAAAGTCCGCTTCGCAGGACTTCTCATTTTCTCTCAGTGGACTGAACAGAGATCTTTTCCTTCTCTAAAAAAACAAGTGGGAGTGGAGGATTTCCTCCCATCTGCATAAGTGCATTTGATTTTTAGCCTAGAGTTTACTGTACTGAAGATACAATTTGGGAAATGTGAGTATAATTTCCTTTTCCTGTCTCACATCTCCAGATAAAGTGTTCAAATCACCAAAACAAGGCATACACATGGGAAGAGAGAGGTTAAAACTCTTCACAGATTAACTGAGTCCGTGCTGGGACTCTGGATTTCTCTTTGATACTCGCCTATGTGGAGACTCCTGTGTTTTATATCAAATAATGCCCAGAAGAAAGATCTAAACTGCTCCTGGGGGAATGGGGCTAACCTTGTCATGCTCACACTTTCACCCTTCTCCAGCCCAATGAAACTTGCATTCCTTTCTGCCCAGTAGCACAGTTTCATCAGGAGGGTGGAGACCAACTCCACCTGAACAAGCCTATAGCCTTGTTATTAGTGCACACCCTTGAGAGGTGGGAACTTTGATCAGCCGAACACATCATCGAACATCGCTGCAGCCATGATCAGGGACAGCGTGGTTTCCCACTGTTGAGTCACAGATGATTGTGATAGATCGCACAGACACAGTCATCCAAATGGTACTCAGCAAAAATCTACTCACCCTGAATCACAGGAGCTGAACTCAAGCTGGCTCAATACACTATTTAGTGACCTCTCTATTTTCCTGTACTCCAGCCATCACTATGATACCTGGAAACCTGACAGCAGACTCCAGACAAGGAACCTCCAAGAAAGACAGGGGAGCTGTGGATACCCCGTTCCTGGAGGTGTTCAAGGCCAGGATGGATGGGCCCTAGGCAGCCTGATCTAGTGGATGCCAACCAGCCCATGACAAGAGTTGGGACTGCGTGGCTTTAAGGTCTCTTCCAACTCAAGACATTCTATGTTTCTCTGATTCTATGGTACTGTGATTCTATTATTCTGTGATGACGTTGACGTCAGGTAGACCAATGCCAAGGCTACAACACCACAGCCAAAGTTTCAAATGTAATTGTTTCATGTTCATCTCACAGAAGAAGGATCCATTCTGCTTATATCGGGTACTGAAGTGGCTGTTGCTGCAAGGCAACATCTACTTAGTTCAGTGCTGAGCAAGGCAGGTAAGAAGATGATAAATCAGGCTTGGTTCAAAGAAGGACCACTGGAAGATTAAAGCCCTGAAGGACAGACCTTCCAGGGAAGGAGTCAAAGAGCACACTAAAGTCCATCAAAGGGGTACCCTAGCCAAAATACATCTCCATGAGGTAGAGGAAAATTGTAGCTCTGAGTTATTAAATCTAGCAGAAGTGAAACAAGAACCACTGGCTGTGGAAACAGTATATATCAGAGTAGGGGTTATTTTATGCAAGAGTGATAGCTGATGACTAGAACAGATTACCAAAATTTGGCACAGATTATCTGCCACAGGACATCCCCACAAAATTTAGTTTATTTTTTGTCTGTACAAGAATTAAGTGTAATAGAAATTAGATCAGATTGTTATAAAGCATATCATCTTCTTGCTTGTAAATATTGACCTTATGTCATCTTGCTTTCTTTACATATGTGATAAGCAGGGGAAGATCTCATCAATGTATATTACCCTACAGATGAGTTCAGTCCAGCAGGTACAGGCTTGTAGTTTTTTTTGGATTGATACCAATGAAAAATCAGAGAGACTTTTGGGCACACAGACATTTCTCGCTATAAACTGTGCCTCATTTATATCCTCAGATCTTCAGTCCTGGAATGACATTTCAATTGGAATCCCTTATGGCTCCTGTCAGTCAGTGCTTAAAACCTTGCACAGGGTTTGTTCCATCACTGAAAGAGATGGATGGGAATTTAGGTCCTCCTGAGCCCTATGAGCTGTCTAAGGCTGTTGTAACTGTTGTGTCCAACCATTCCTCTCACATATTTATCAAGTTCCAACTTAAAGCCAGTGGGATTTTTACCCTGTCATTTCTTTTAGAATGAATTCATTTTTTTTTCTAGCATTTTAGACTGTAATTCTGATTTCTAGCCCCATTTCACGGAACCACAGACTCAGACTGTTTGAGCTTGGAAGAATATCTGGATTTATCTGGTCCAGCTCCATCTCAAGCAGGGTGCCCAGGATCATGTGCAGGCAGTTTCTGAAAATCTCAAAGGAGGAGACTCTACAGCCTCTCTGGGCAACCTGTGCCAGTACTGAGTCATCCATACAGTAAAGAAGTTCTTCCTGATGGTCAGAGGGAACCTCCTGCATTGCAGTTTGTGCTCACTGCCTCTTGGACACCACTGACAAGAGCCTGGCTCTGTCCGCACTGCATCCTCCCTTCAGATATTTGGAGACTCTGATGAGATCCCCCCAAGACTTTTTTGCTCTAGAAAGAACAATCCCAACTCTCTCAGCCTCTCCTCGTAGGAGAGGTGCTTCAAGTCCATTTAGCATTTTGGTGGGCTTCCACTGGAGTCTTCCCAGTATGCCAATATCTGTCTTGTACTGGGGGACCCAGAAGTGGACCCTGTAGTTCAAACTTGGCCTCACCAGCGCTGAATAGAAGGGAAGGATCACCTCTCAACCTGCTGGCAATGCCTTAATGCAGTCCAGAACACTGCTAGCCTTCTGTGTGGCAAGGGCATGTTCACACCTCATGTTCTACTTGATGTCCATCAGGACCCAAAGGCCCTTTCCTGCAGAGCTGCTTTACAGTTGGATGGCTCCCAGCATGCAGTGGTGCATTCAACTAACGCTAGTCTTCACTCAGCTCTTGACCAGTGTGATCTTTTAGCTTAAACAGCTTTTCCTTTTGAAATACTGTTGTCTCTTCTCTCAATCTATTTTTGGGTAACAATTTGATTTTCAAACTCTGGTCTGCCAGGATAGGACCAGTGTTTTCCAGTATCATCTCTTGTGGTAGATTCTGTTGGCCCAGTTTTGTCTTTATTCCCATCTCCATCTTTTCCACCAGGAAATAGGGCAATAAAATACCATGTGAATATGTTTGCACATACAATCAGCCTCCCTCACAGCCTAATGTATGACTTGAGATCCCCTAAGTTTTAAGGTGTTTTTTTTGTTTGTTTGCTTGCTTTTTGGTTTCTTTCTTTCTCTCTTTCTCTCTTTCTCTCTTTCTTTCTTTCTTTCTTTCTTTCTTTCTTTCTTTCTTTCTTTCTTTCTTTCTTTCTTTCTTTCTTTGTTTTAGTGCTCAGTTTTACCAGAGGCTCCTAGTTATCTTTAGATCACCTAATACTTGTTGGTCTTTCCTTTCCTCAGTACTTTTACTGGCACACTCCCAACATGTCTCTCTCTGAAGCTTGTGCCTCCTGCAGAGTCCTGATGTTCCTTATGCCCAGATATTAAACCCTTTTGAGTCCTTAGACAAAGTTGAATGACTTTGCACTGGCCAGAGGCAAACAATCCTACCATGCTGATGCATCCCACGTCGGAACACTGCAGTGATGGACAACTTCTACCAAGCTGGCCAGACTTTTTTAATCTCCCTTTTATATCAGTGTTCCTTCAACCATACTGATTTATTCCAAGGCTCAGTATGCAATGCCTTTCAAGCACAACATTTCACCAATGTACACACATTCTGTCAAGAAATTTTTCAGCGTTTTGAATGCCAGACTCTCCATCCCATTGTGCTTACCTATTGAAGAATGACTGCCTTGAATAATTAAAGCACTGGATTTTTTCCAGTTTCCTGAATGTTAGTGTAGATATATGCCTTTGAACTGCCCAGTTACAAGAGAGGATCTGGATGTAACCAGGTCTGGTGGCTTTAACGGAGCTGAGTCTTTTCTATATACTCAAGGAGGTATGTTTGAACTAGTTGGGTTGTTGCTTTTTTTGTTGTTGTGCTTTATTTTTGTTATGTACCTAGTCTCAGATGGCACAGCAAGATGAAATAAAGATAAATGAGAGCTTTCACTCTCACTGCTGGTAAGCCAGCATTAAGGTACATGTCTTCCCCTCCCTTTCCCATGGTACAGTACCGATCCTGCTGATCCAGCTTGATCAGCTTTGCATTATCCATGACTGTGGAAATTTTGATTAGCAATGCTCCTTGAGTTACTGGGAACTCCTGGGGAGCAGCCCATTCCCCTCAGAAAAACACTCCCAAACTGGAAAAAGAGATATAGAATGGTGGCAATACCCACGTGCATCATCACAATGGTCCTTGTGACAAACAATCCCATGGTCATGAAATCAGCTTGTGTGCTCACCCTGTTTTCTGCTCCTGAAGTCTCTGAGTGCTTCACAGTGATTCACAAACTTTTAGGCTGTAACTTATTCAGCTGTTTTATGGGAAGTTGCGTAATGCTGGGCTTTTCCACTCTGGATCATGACAAAAACAACAAAAAGTTTGTTTTTCTCACAAAATGCAAAAATGTCATTGGCTTGGTCAAAAGGCAGCAGTAAAACATTTCTCCCTAACTGCAAAAATTTAAAGCCCTTTGCACAGATATTGTATAAAACTTGGAAGAAGTATGTTTGCAAAGGTTGCCTAGAAAAGCAAACATTCCATCAGTAAGAGACGGAAGGTCAGAAAAAATGATCCATTTCTCCATGCTGGGTTCATTTCTCATCTTCAGAGTAAAATCTGGTAAATAACTGACACCTCTGAAAAGAATGCTCTGTTCCCTGTTCTGCCCAGCATTACCTAGGACTTGAAGTAAAATGCTATATCCAAATCCCAGACTTGGAGGCACCATCTCCCGTGCTCATCTCCACTGCCCTTTCAGTGCCTCCTATGCCCAACAGCTCCACACTGTGTCTCAATTCATATTTAAGCCTCTGAGAGACAGAAACTGGGCTTGTGTTTGCTCTGGACTTGGGAAAATAGACATGCTTTGTGCAAATCCAACAACGCAAGATTCCTTCCCACCAGCCCAGAGAGCAGAAAAACATGAAAACATGGCACATGTTGATGCATGTCACATGGTGATGCTCAGCCAACACGTGTGGAAGCCCAGCCTGCTGCCACCTGCATCGTGCCTAATGTTGCCCAACGCAACGTGCAGGACACAACCTGGCTCCAGGTTCACAGAGCCAGACTTGAAGGAACAAACATACCTTGCCACATTCCCCGTCCAAGCACAGCCAAGCAGGCTGTGATTTTCCTTTTCCATGAGACCAGGCCCGGGTCATAAACCTAAAGAGAAGATGATGAGGTATGGCAGCATTCTGCTCATCATGGTGATGTCACCTTCTTCAGGAACTCATTCCTCTGCAAATCCCAATCCAAGCTAACCCCAGGGGAATCCGCCCACAGGATCAAGAGGAGGTGGAGGGTGGAAAGAGATATAAAGCTTCCCAGGAGCAGCTTGCCTTTACTGCCCTGCTTGCACGGATCTACTTCCAGCATGAAGACACTTTTGGTGGGGCTGCTGCTTGGTCTGGCATACGTGGAATTGGGTAAGATTGCTGCATTCTTGACACTGTGGGGACCCTCTGGGAAATACCTGGGAGGGGAGGGGAAGGGAAAAGCAGAAATGCAGAAAGACCTGGTAGGGAAAACGATGTCTTTATGTATTTAAGAATGTCAACAGCAAGGGCGAGTGGGGGAAGAAGATAGGTATTCCCAGTGGGGAGAGCTGTGATGCCTATCAGAAAGCAATACACTCTGTTCAGACCCATGGATGGTCACACATTACCCATCCAGACTCTCATGGCACCACGGGGACTGATAAGGCTAAGGGGTGAATGAAGGCCACATGGCATGGGGCAGCACAAGCGTGGGTGAGGGACCTTAGCTGACAGCCTACACTTGGACTGCCAACCTGTCCCCTCAGATATGGAATGGGTTATGCTCATCCTGATCTCCTGACATCCCTAAAATCTCGCAACTGGCTGTTGGAAGAACTGGAAAGCATAGAGAAGGACTTCATGATAGATCTGGGCAAGAGGATGAGAAATAATTCCTAGGACTTTGTGAAGGTTCATGAAATCAACAGCTCCAGGTTTTACACCAATTTCTAGAGATTAGGTGACAAGTGGAGATAAGAAACTCCTTTGGGTCTGTCTGAGTTTGGATTCTGCTGGATCAGAATCTTGAGCAAGCTGGTGGTGGGGTCCAGTCATTGCTGTGCTGTCTTTCCATCTATTTCTGACCTACTATAAATATCTCTTTGGCTTATAACAGAATCATTCTTGGAATGATGAAAACCCTGTAGGTTTCATCCTCCATCTCATGGGCATAAAAAATCCTTAGGCTGCCTTAATGGGACTCTGGAAGATCTCAAGGGAAATGTAGCCTGTGTAGAGGCTGAGCATTCTCAACTGGAGGCATTTCTACATGGAGATCATTCCAAGAGTTTCAAGTGAAAGAAGGCTGAAAGTCACAAGCCTTGAAAATCTAGGCACAGTGTGTTGAGTCTTTTCTTCAAGCTGCATAGTATTTTTTTATCTCTTTACCCTCATTCCTCCTTCCTTACGTCTCTGAAGCAAACCCAGCTCTGGCTGAACATTTCATTTACTTACATGTTTTGGGCTGAACACCCCACAAGGCTGAGCCGGGACAGGTGCAGTTACTTTTATACAAATACTGCAATTTATTACAATTCAGTACATGGGGGTTTTGTTTGTTTTGTTTCTTCTTTCAAGGCACTTCACAGATGGTATGTGTTTCTTTGAACTCCTCTAGTTTGTCCCGGGTTTTATGGGGTTGTTGAGGAGCTGACAGAGCAGGTTTTCATCCACAGGTCTTGAAAAACTTTACAGGAGCAGAGAGGCATCACCACCCTTCACTTTATAGTTGAGGCTGAGGCAGATACAGCTTTTCTGAGATGGTGCAGGTGGAGGCACCTGCTTTAGCACCTGCAGTTCAGGAATATGTCTGTGGCAAGTGAGTCTATTTGACTTGTGTCTGGAATTGGCTACTTTTCTATATTTAAAATGTTATACAGATTTTATCAATAAAAATGCTCATAAAGTTTTAAGATTTACACGGATATTGAGATATAACAACTCTTGACACTCAAGAGGTACTACAGAAATAAATGTTTGTTAACTTAGAAGATATGAATGCAGGCCTTGAACATTCTGGTATGTGGCCCAAGGCATATTGCTCACCAGTGATGATTTTCTTACTCAAACCTGCTCTTAACTGGAAGCAACTCCCCTAGAAACCATGGTACTGTACTACGCACGCAGAAAAAAATGGGCAGGTTTGGTGATCAGCTCAACCCAAAGGTCACAGACCAGTTCCTCAGATGATCTGAACTAGCACTGCTCCACCCATACACAGCCTGGTCCTACACACCCAAAAACATCCCCATGCTTGACAGGTTTACAACCATTGTGATTTCACTCCCAGTGTGCACTATGTGTTAAAATATGAAAAAAAAAAAAAAAAAAAAAAAAACTTTTTTTTANAAAAAAACTCTTTTATGGGTTGTTTTGAAGTGATCTACCAAAATCCTCAAACTGAGTAAACCCAAACTAAAAAGTTCTTTCTACCTTTGCAGAGGAGATAGCGAAAGCTTTTTCATCACATGGGCTCTGTTGCACAGCTGAATTTTTCAAAAGTGGTGCTAAGAGAAACAGATACCCTGCAAATCCATTCTGGAGTCGGGTTTTCAAACAACTGCCTCAAAAATATTTATCCTTATCGCATAGTCCCAGCAGTTTCTCTCTAACAGCAGATGCTGCAGAAATGGTGGCAAGAAAACACCGTCTTTCTGCAAATTTATCAGCAGATGGCAGTGGATACATTTGGGTGGTTCTTCAGCTGCTGCTTTACAGGAAGATGCACAGGATAGAAAACATCAAACTGGGCTGGTTTCTGTCATGAAGTCACACCAGCACGACTCCGAAAAATATGCACACTTTATATCTGTTGGCTGTGGATGGACAGGTCTCACACCGAGACTTTTGAGCCACTGCTGTGATGAAGGCTTGCATATGTAAAAATGTCTCTGTGTTGATACCCACAGCTTTGTAGCATCATCTCTTTTAGAAAAGCAGCAGCATTTCCTGATGAAAGTGGTTTTAGGCCACTTTCAGCCCTTAGGAGCTCTGAAATTTAAATTCTGCTCTCAGTTACTAAGTTCTGCAGAAAATCCTCTAAGTAAGCACAAAGAAACCCTGGAAATTCAACTTCAGTGACTGTCTCTGAGGGAGGAGGAACTGCAGGTGAATGCTACTCTAAGTAGAAGGAACTGTCTCTGTGTTTCAGCATCCCTTATATAGCATGCACAAAACACAAAAGTGTCATAATTCTGGTCAGATTGATTCCCTAAACCTGAAACTGGATTGATTTTAAGAAACTGACCCAATCTTGTTCTTTGAGCCTGCAGAACAACAGCAAACAGCCATGCTGTAACAAACCTGAACAATCACAGCCACAGACTGATCGAACTGCCGATGGGTCAGGACCCTTCCAATACTTCAAAGGAGCTTAGATGCAGGAAGGGGTCCGACTTTTTGAATGGGTGGAGAATGGTAGGACAAGGTGCAATGGGCTAAAACTGAAAGAGGGGAGGTTTAGGTTGGGTATTAGGAAGAAATTCTTCACTGAGAGAGTGGTGAGGCGCTGGCACAGGCTGCCCAGAGAAGCTGTGGATGCCCCATCCCTGGATGTGTTCAAGGCCAGGCTGGATGGGTTCCTGGGCAGTTTGATCTAGTGAGCTAGTGGTTGGCAGCCCTGTCCACGGCAGGGGGTTTGGAACTAGATGATCTTTGAGGTCCCCTTCCAACCCAAGACATTCTTTGATTCTATGATTCCATGACCCTCCAAAGATGCTACTGAAGTTGCTCAAGCAAGAAGTCCCTCTAGATCTGCTCTTTTTAGGCTGGAACCCCCAAAGCAGTAAGGATGTCCAAATCCCTGCAGCATCAGCCTCATTCTTCAACGTTGGGGTTTGGTCCTTGCCCTCAACATATCCAAGTTTTTTTCTATTGCCTCCAGCCATGCTTCGTTTCCAAGGTTTCTGCATCTTGTTTGGGGGGATGAAGAGGTGACCATCACCAATTCCCCACCACAAACTTGCTGCCTTTACTACTGTGATCAACTCAGATCTGTTCTGTTCCCTCCTGCAGCCCAGTCCTTGATGTGCTACACATGCAAGGAGCCAACAGACATTTCCAAATGCAGAACACCTACCCTGTGCCCCCCTAAATCCAAAGTGTGCACAACAACTCTGCACTCTGTAGATTCAGGTAAGTCTCACTGCTTTCTTTGAATTGTCATGGAGCAAGATTAATCCTTTGTGGACCAAATTATCTCATGTGCTTCTCCCATGCTTCCCTCTTGTCGCCAGCTTGGCTTACTCTTAACTTATCTGTAAGAATCCAGGTGGAAGGAGAAAAGTCCTTTGGACTCAGAACTTCACAGTGAAGCAACACAGGAAACACCTCACTTACTCGGTCTATCTTGCCTTTCCTACCCCTATGCATTACAGATCCTGAAATTACAGGTGTGTGCAAACATACTGCAGAAACACAGGGATTCTGCCTTTGTTCGTAGACACTCCCTCCTAACACCAGTGAGAAGAACAACCTCCACATGCTAGCGTTGCACTGGTTCTTCTTGGTATTTTCTATTCTATGCAAAGCTATTGCAGGAGCAACACCCCTGAACAAAACATGCAGGGACTTCTGGGTTTTCCCTGCATTAGAATAAGTTTGGAAAGAGCAGGAGGGAGAGAGGAAGGCAGCAGGGCAAACCAGGGGACCTATTTCTGGATTTAGGTTACAGGCACCTGTGGCTTAAAGATGGTTAACCTCCAATTTGACTTTATTTACGTATAACTGTAATTTACCTATAAACCTGTGCTTACAACTCCCTTCCATTGGACAAAGTCAGTGTTGCTCAATATCAGTTGTTTGTACTTCCCTTCACTAAATCTTTCTCTTTCTTCTCCTTCTCCCCATTCTCCAATCCACCCATTTCAGGTTACCCATTTTTTGGCAACATCACTGTGACAAGAAGCTGCCAAGAGGAATGTGTCACCTACGGGGGTATAGGGTCCAACAAGCCCACATCATGCTGCTACACTGACCTCTGCTATGATGACGACAGCAAAAGCAGCAGTGGGGAAAGAAGCAGCTCTGCAGCACTGGGCCTGATGGCCATGGTTGTTGGCATGCTCCTCCAGTGCATTCTGTGATGGCACACGCTTCTGTGATGGCATGGGTTTCTGTGCTCCAACTAAACATCCCCACTCCTCTCTCTGCCAAGAAGCCTTGTGAAATTTTAGATGCCTTGGGAAAAACCTTCTTCACTCAAGTGTGTCTTCACCCATTTTCAGTGCTGTGGATCCAAGCCAGGAGTTTGGGTGCCCAGACCTAAAACTGTCAAAATTCCAGTTTCCAGCTGTTAAACAGATGTTCTTCACCTATGGATGCTTCAGATCCTCAGGTCCCACATCTTGCTTTGCACTTTTCCTCGCTGGGGAGCAGAGGTGGGTGAAGCATGGTGGCTCTGAGCAGCAGGAAGGACTGGGCAGTGCCACCAAGGCTGGTGCTTGGGGATGGTCCTCAGCAAGAGCATTGGCTGTAGTCACATTGGACATGACAGTGTTGCTTTCCCCGATCTCCCCCAGCTCCCACACAAGGTTCATCTGTGTGCCTCAATCATCACCCAATGCAAAAACCCAAAATATCTGCAACCCTCCACCAGGATCTTGCCTTAATTTCTTTCCTTATTGGGTGCTATCTCCTGAGTTAGATGGATGTTGGACCCCTCCTAATACCTGCTCAGCAAAGTGTCGTCTCCAATTGCAGAAAGCTGGCACTTAATTCTGTCTAGAATAAGCTACAGAATGAAATCCTCCATGCATGAAAATGAGAAGTATTTCTGAAAAGTTCAAAAGATGCTCAGGATGAAGTCAAGGCTGGTTAGACCTATAAACGCCAGGAGTCTGGCCAGCCCAAACCCAATTCAGTCCTTTGCCTGACCTCAGGTTGCAGTCAGAGCCTCTGGCTTTCTCTTTCCAGATGTTTCACAGACAGTTCCACGCAATTTCTCCTATTACTCCCCCATTCCTTCACAGCAGGGACAACAGCAAAGGAAAAGTAATGACTACCACAGCCCCTCAGCTCGGGGAAATGTCAACAGCTCTACTTAGTGCTGGAGATTTGCTCCATTCTCCATCTGATCACCTGTAACAGTTGGTTTTGATGCCCTCTCTGCTGTAAAAACAGGAGTGGAAGCAGATTCAGGTGAGCTCAGCTCATGGCCCTTCTTGGGAGGAGAGAGCTGGGGAACTCTCTGGTCTTATTCCTTGGCTCATCCTGGGGAGAAAAAGGGGCAGAGGGCAGCATGCATGTAACATCTTTACACATTCATAATGTCCCTGCCATGTCCTGTGTGGCAAGCTCCATTTTCATTCTATATCCGTAACAGACAGCATCTAGGAAAATCTAGGAATAAGAAGGGGGATTTCTGGATGAAAATCGAATGAATAAAGTTGAATCCTCCGGTTTTAAGCCTGCAGTGTCTTTCTTGTGTGCTTAGCATGTCTTTGGATGGCTTCCTGCAAATCAAGATGAGGAAGGAAGTACCGGTGAGGGGGAAAGCTATGGAAGGGGACAAGCTGGGGAATGCAAAAATACACCTTGTGAGAGCTAGATTTAAGGCTGGTGAGAGAGGGTGGAGAGGAGAGTGGCAGAAGAATAAAGGACCATGCATGGGCACAAGGTGCTTACTTGGGGCATGTACATGCACAGGGAGAACTGGGATTTTTTATCCTAGAGCAAGTTGTCTTACAGCAAGCAAATGGAAAATCAAGAATCATAGATCATCCAAGTTGGAAGAGGCCTTTAAAGGCCATCTAGTCCAACTCCTCTGCAGGGAACAGGGACATCTACAGCTGGATCAAGTTGCTCAGAGCCCTGTCCAGCCTGACCTTGAAGGTTTCCAGGAAGAAGGCATCCACCACATCTCTGGGCAACCTGTGCCAGTGCTTCACTACCCTTATTGGAAAAACCTTTTTCCTTATATACAGCATAAATCTGCCCTCTCTCAGTTTGAAAACATTTCCCCTAGTCCTGTCACAACAGACCCTGCTAGAGAGTCTGTCCCCTTCTTTCTTGTAGCCCCCTTTAGATACTGAAAAGCTATTATCAGGTCTCCCCGGAGCCTTCTCTTCTCGAGGCTGAACAGCCCCATCTCTCTCAGCCTGTCTTCACAGCAGAGGTGTTCCACCCCTTGGTTCATTTTTGTGGCCCTCCTCTGGACAAAAGCAGCTGAACTCAGTGCTGCAAGGCTAGTGGGTGCCTGGGAGTGAAGGTGCTGCAAATGGGGATCCATGCCCTCCTTGTGTCACTGGCGCTGACTGTTAGCATCCTGCATCTCACTGCACTGACAGTCGCCTGCTACCTGGGATTTCACTGTTCATGTGGCTCGGTGCCTAAGCAGCAAGCATCTAGTGTGGAAAATAGAGCAAAAATCTCAAAGCACTTGTAATATGTTCCTATATTAGGCAAGGTGAAAAGCCCTTAGCAAAATGTGTCAGAGGTGCAAAATTTTGCAGTAATATTCAGCTGCTCACACTGTGCTAATCTTAAGCCACAGGATGCACAGTTGCCACTGGGAACACCTTGCAAAGTTTGATTCACACCAAACTGCTGCTTCTGTTATTGCTTTTGTTTATTCTGGCTGCTTGGTCCCCAGGAGTTAAACTCAGTGAGTACCTCTGCCCCAGTAAATGCAGGACACCGCGAGGAGATTCAAAGGCATTTGCAGAATTTTGCATCACTGGGACGAGTGGACATGCAGAGGTAGGAGTTTAAATATAGGCTGAATAAAATAGAACAGAGAGACAAGTGTCTCCAAAGGGCCATAAAAACGTGAGCAGCCTCTCGGCCCTGCAAGATGAGGCTCTGCGGCTGGTGGTATCCAGGACTGCTGTAGGCCTACGAATGAGTGATCCTCATCACTGACTTTCAGTCGCAAACGCTGTCTAGAAATTAAAGATGAAAGCAAAGCAGAGCATAAAATGAAATGAGGGTGTAGGCATACCCAGTTGCTGAGGGTATCCCCAGCTGAGTCCTGCCTCCAGCCAGATGTCAGGGCGATATATTTGCCTTAGTGGCCTTTCTTTGTGGGCCCCATGCCTCTTAAAGGTGGCGTGAGCATTTCAAAAGATTGTTCATGCTATGGAAACACAATGCACACACTGACCTGGCTTGGGCCAAGTCAGGAAAGCAGGTCCATAGCAGCCTGTGGATCTTAGTCCCAGAATCACAAGGGGAGGACACATACAAACTATGTGATATTGGCTAGAAAAAGATGCTAACTTCTTGCATGGCTGGAAAAATTACTGGGGATAACCATTTTGGTGTCTTCTGCAAGCTGAAATTCAGACCTGGGTTCAGTCCTGCTGCTTTGACTCCCACAGAGGCATCAGAGGTGCAGTAGGAGAGCAAAACTGTACAAACAGCATGATTAATACCAAGAGGGCCGGGGCTTCCAGCAGGGATCATTTGCAGCTATTTTCCACAACTCACAGCAGGACCCTGCTCACATCATGTGAGAGGTGGTAGTTATCCTGGCGTGCCGTGATTGCAGCCTGGCTCGAGCTGCAAGATGGGAAACACCAGGAGATGCTTTGCTGCTTGATTTCTTTTAATTTTTTATATTTTGCCTTCCCAGAGAGGAAGGGAGAGAGAGAAAAATAAAGCCATACAGCTCTCATAGAAGGTGTATTAATCCTGTTGGGTGTGAAACCAAAAGAGAGGAGATAAGGGCAGAAATTATTGCAAAACTCCAAGAAAAAAAAAAAAAAAAAAAGGAAGGGATATTTGCACAGTCCAGACATTTAATGTAAAATAGATCTCTGATGTAACCAAATAGAGAAAGAACTTGTAGTTCTTGCTAAAAATACCTATCTAGAACATAAATATACATTAGCACATAGCTGCAAGGCTTATGGAGATATCTGCTGTAGTCTTATATTTACAGATAGGGATTTAAATGTTTAATATTGCACATTCAAAAGAAAGGCACTTCATCTGAAGTAGTTATTAATTATAGAACGCACTTGGCAGGACTGAAGAGCAGCAGAAGCGATATCATTTTCAATATCACTCCCAAATTATTTCTCATCTAAAATCTATCATATGCATTTTTTTTTCTTCTTCTTAAAATAGATCTGTTTTTCCATATTAGGCCATGGGTGACTCAGAATGGCTGCCTCTGACACAGCAGCACATCCTCTCTTGGATGTCTTCATTTCTCTCCTGCATGGCTCTAGGGGGACAAAACCCCAAAGCCGCTTTGTTCGGTATAGCCCCAGGTCTGAGAGCAAGGCAAATCCACCAAAATCATGTGAAAGAAAACCTTTGGCTGTCTGAAGTGGATATGCTGAGGAAGCAGGGAGGCAGGCATCATGGCTGGTATCTCAATTCAGCAAAGTCATTTACGGCCACTTGCACCTGAACTCAAATGGGATGCTCAGAATCTTGCAAAAGGGTGTGGCAGACAGGACTTTTTGGCAGTGACTGTCTTCCCTGCATGCCTTCATCCCCATTCCCTAGGGTTCTAGGCTCGAGTTTGCCATAAAGTTTTTTAAAAATAAGGTTTTTATTCATCCTGTCCTCTATCTAGGGCTGGGCTGCCAAGAATCTGGTGCTGATCCCCTTCCCCAGTCAACCCTATTACACATACTTGGGTGGTGTGAGGTATGATCCATGTGATACAGCTCCAGACATGGTCCTGCAACACATCTTCAGCAAGAACTTCAATTTAATCTAGTTTCTTCTGGGTGCATCATTGAAATTCTTGCAAATCCATAATACTAAAGGGAATTGAAAGCCCTGGTATATGAAATCAGTGGGCCACAGTCCCAAAAGCTAATCCAGCCATCTGAAGTAAAACACTCCAGGCTCCCCTTGGCCAGAAAGTCTCTGAATTCAAAGGGTGACTGTGTTTTTCATATTGCAAGTGCAATTTGATGTGCTCTCACTCACATCAGCAATAACACATCAAAGGAGACATTACCCAACTCTTACTTTAACCCAGAGCCTTGCCCTGGGGTTATAGAATCATAGAAAGGTTTGGGTTGGAAGGGACCTTAATGATCATCCAGTTCCAACCCCTGCCATGGGCAGGGACACCTCCCACTACACCAGGGTGCTCAGAGCCCCATCCAGCCTGGCCCTGAACACTTCCAGGTAGGGGGCATCCACAACCTCTCTGGGCAACCTGTTCCAGTGTCTCACCACCCTCACAGTGAAGAATTTCTTCCTAATGTCTAGCCTAAGACAGAAGTTTGCTTGGATAAGGACAGGGAGTGACATCAAGGTACTCCAGTTCTTCTGCAGTCCTTTTGGACTTGCAGGGAGCTGGGTAAGGAGCACCTTTGAATGCCTGGGAGAACTTTTGCACCTTCTTTGAGCCCTGCCACTGAGTATACACCTTCACTACTCAGTTGGTTTCCTTATGAAGTTGGGCTAAAAACAAGCCAGAATTTGTTTTTCATCTTTTCTGGCTGCTGCCCTTCTCCTGGCCCTTCAGAGAGAGGACATGGGGGAAGAAGTGTTTTCAGTGTAAAGACAGCAGTTGCTGTGTCTGGGGATGACATCCAAATCTGAAGGGGAAACAAACACCCAGGAGATGATGACAGACTCTGGTACACTTAAAACAGAGAAGGAAAGCCATCCTGGTGAGTAAGGAAGAGTTAATAGCAAGATATTTTACTTCTATCCAGAGAAAATAGGGGATTTACATAAACCCAGCAGCCACAGGCATCTGGGAAGTGTGTCTGGTTTATCTTTGCCTTTGGGGGAAGCAGCCAGGAGATTTTTTTACTTGCTGATGTCTGCAGATCAGAACAGAGTTTTCTGTAAGCTCCCTTTTGCTGTGCTGTCTCTGTGCATAGATTTCATGGGCTGGTTGGGCTCCTCATGCGCAGGAAGCCAGTCTAGGTGCTTTTACAGCTAACCTCAAGGAGCACCTGCAAAGGGTTTCATAAGCTGGTAAGGCTCAGCCCCTACACTTTTTTATTCTTACCACTTTCTAGAAAAAAATTAATCTGAAATATATTCATGCTTATGGCTCCATTCCAGACCCTCCCTGCTCTGATTGTTGGAAAACATGTTTGTAATAAAATATTTATCTTGCTTCTCCCTGTTCTGAGATGGTGTTTCTATGGGTTATGGGTTCTGCCTGAGATGCTTTTTTAAACAAGCCAGCTTGTGCTGATCTGATCTTGGAACATTCACTCTCCAAGCATGCTAGTTTTCATTAATTGTGACCTGTGTCAGCTTCAAGACAAAGTTGTCTTGGGTTATCCAAGCTATGTGCAGGATCTGAAGAGATAGAAGGGCTTCACAAAAAAGGATCCTTCAGGGATTTGTTGTTTCACTAGTCTCTCAGGACAGAATTGGTTTGGATAGTTAGTCAAGCACTAACTTTCTGATAAAGGAATGATTGTTTGGTCACACAAGTGCATCTAGCCCCCACGGCAAAATCTGTTCCATGAGATGAACATGAATAAAATGCAAATGCATCTTCCTTTCCTTTCCTTTCCTTTCCTTTCCTTTCCTTTCCTTTCCTTTCCTTTCCTTTCCTTTCCTTTCCTTTCCTTTCCTTTCCTTTCCTTTCCTTTCCTTTCCTT
>VXAV01008920.1:120041-130306 GCA_013399715.1 Alectura lathami | reverse complement strand
ACAGTGGCTCCATAATAAAGTCATTAAGTTGATTATGAAAGCTGAGTAGTTATTTCCAGCCCTAAATTATCCAGGGAAAGGTATTTTGGTATATTCTTGGTCTGACATTCAGCAGATAATTTTATAATCCTATTAAGAAAGGTGAAATACTCTGATCATGTTTGCTTTGTTTTTAAGAAAAAAAACTAAACATGGAAAGGAGTGCGGTTTCTAGTTTCTGGTATTAAGTTGCCTCAGAAAAATGTGCCCCAGATGATTGGTTCCGCATGCACATTTGAAACATGATCTGCATTACATTTTCAGTGGATGGAAGAATTTTTATAATGCTGACACCTTGCTAAAAACCTGTGAATTCCTTCAGTTTGGAGGGTTGCTTTGGGGGGTGACAACATACCTCACTTGTTTATAGTTTCTGTTGATCGTATCTGAGTCTTTAAGCAGTACCTGAAATGTTTCCTCTTTTACTCACACATTATGCAATTGCTTTGCAGTGTTGGCAAAGAAATAACAGGAACTAATACGAATATCCAAACAGCATTTCGTTGAACTCCTTTTCTTCTTTTGCGGATATTCATGGCCTGTTGCACTGGGGCTTTCCATTAAAAATAGAGAAGAAAAAGTGTAAAATCAGACACAAGATATATAGATCTGCCTGCATGAAGAATTTGGGTAAAAAAAAGACATTTTCTACTGTATGTGTTCAAACGCAAACAAACGTAAGAATTCTCTGCATTTCAGAGGTATTTTTTATTATAAATACAAAGAAAAGGTCAATTTAATTTCTACTTCCAGCCTAAGAAACCTGTGCCAAGCCACTTTGTTCTTCTACTTGGCCAGTCACCTGAAGAAGGCATCGTCATCTTGTGGAAGGAGTTCTGCAACTGTTGCAGCCTTGTTGGAAATATCGCATAACTTCCCACTAGACTCCACATGCAATATCCTCTGAATCCTCTGACCTTCCAGCAGACTTGCTCACATTCCTCATTGATGAGGCTGATGAGGACTTGCCAAGAAGTCCTAAGAGATGCCCATCCACCGCAGCGGTAGAGCTTTGGGGACTGTGGGCTGAATGTGTGCTTAGGGCTTCAGTTCAGAGCCTTCTTGACTTATCATTTTAAACCCTCCATTCTCCTGACGCTGTTCATCTATTTGCATATTTGCTAGGAATCCCACATGTTTCCGGAGAGGAAAGATGTATGAACAAATGCTATGATAGGATTCAAAGGCAGATGTGGAGGGATGCTGAAATAACAGTGTCGTATGCTAGCACTAAGCTTTTGCTGCACACCTACAAGCAGGTTAAACCCATCCTGCAACATAAGTAAACATTATTATATCAAGGTCAAATATAAAGAAGCTGAGATGCAGAGAGGTTAATTAGGCCAATGAAGCAAGGTAGTTGCAACTCCAGAAACAGAGCCAGCATTCTATTCCACATGGTTTAACCACTAGTTAATTCTCTTTTTATAAGTATTCTACTGCTATTTTTGTACAACCCTGATAAGAGGTGCATGAGTTACTGGGAGCAACAGGAGCAAGTGCTGGCCTTAAAACCAGGTGCTTAGGGGTATCTTTTTAGCTCTTCCAATGATTTACTAGCTGACCTTGGTAAATTAACCTCAGTTTCCCAATCTTTGATATTAAGTTAGGGCATGTTTTAGTGTTAATTACACCTACAATGCAAGCTAGGTATTAGAAAGGTTAAAAAGGAGATTTGTCAAACAATTAATAGTTTTCTCCTTGTAACTTCAAAATAATGTCAATGATGAAAGCCACTTCAGCAAGCCAGCGGCGAGGCTGAGTTTTTCTAATGAGTAAACCTGCTGATGTGCAGAGGGATTAAATTACATGAACTTCACCTCTGATGCATCATCTCCCCCATCCATCTTTTGTGGACAACATGATATTGCAGTAATAAGAGCCACTTTGCACCCAGAAAGAGAGGAATTAAAAACCTATCTTTTCCCTACTCTGTTTCCTCCTCTGATAAGGAACATCTTTAAAAATTAAAGGGAAACATGGAAAAGCAAAGCACAAAACAAACAGTGCCAGGGCTGAATCTGGCCTATCCCTATGAATAATGTATCAGGAATCCAACGCTGCCGTTCTCTTGGAGACATTTCTACTCAGGCATCATTCATTAGCTCATTAGTCACAGCAGCCTTTCCTACTAATTGATTTTACTACAATTCCCTACAATGTATGGCCAAGATCCAGCATGTCTGGGGCTGGCTTTAAAACCATTATATTGTCTTGTAGCTTTGCAAAACACTTCAGCCATCCCTTAAGCCCATAAAGGTCAGGTAATTTCTGAAACCAAGTTGTTGGAAGATGCCCTTGGGGAAAGGGCATCCTTGATCTGACCAGCCACAGGCTCAAAGCAATGTGCTGAGCAGAGAGCTGTGGATTTTATACGTGATAGAAGGCCAGTCTTCCATAGCCTAGAGCTGTAGATGGGAATATAAACCTTGGCAATTGTCTCTCCACACAGTTTTTCCCTGTGCTACTGGACTGGAGTACAGGAGATGCTGGCAAGTACAGGACATGGGACAGTCAGATCAGGCCAGACCCCAACTCTGAAAGGTTTCCTTATCTCTGCTGCTCTTCCCAAAATCCTATGGGACCTCAGGAAACCTATCTCCTCTGCCCCAGGCACATGCTGTGTGCTGTGCCTGACTATCAGTGATGCTTTGTATAATTACCAGCATAGGGAGGTAGGGAACAAGAAGATTTTATTTTATAAGGAGTCATGTTCCTTATATGTAATGATTCATTTGCTTTTTTTTAGCCTTCTATTTTTTTTTCTTTGAACTCGATGCAGGTGCTTCTTACCCCTAGGTAATTTAGACTGATCTACACATAGCACTTATAAGAGATTGTCCAGGAGTTAATAACAACCAAGATGTGTTCTCCCTATCTGTTTATAATATTCTTTGAAAACATTAGTCATATCTTAATGGTTACTGGGAATTTGTCATCCTTCCATATCAAATTTTTCTAGTTTCTGTTTTTCTGATTTTTTTTGTTGGATTTTTTTTTTAATTATCATTACTGTTTGTTTGTTTTGCTTTTAAGCCAACATCTTTTCCCTTCTCAACAACCCCAACTGACTTAGGAAGTAATCACTTGTTTCAAGATTATTTGCTCCAACCAGCTTTCCTGTTAATGATGCAGGAACGTAAATCACTTGCTCAGCTTATTTGTCACCTGGTTTAATCACCCCCTATGTTTCTTCAAGTTGTAATCCGATGAACTAGAAATACTTTCCTATGAGTCACTACTCATTGACCCAGATGGGAAGAACAAGGACAACACATGGAAAACAGAAAATGGCCTGGCTGAAGAAGCTTTGTCTCCAGGCTCTTTTTGTCTTTCTATAATGCTACAGTGCATGGCACTAAAGCTGGGAGCTTCTGCTTGTCTTTGGCTGGGGACTGGTAGGAGTGTGTCCCCAGGTTCAGTCTGCCCAAACCAGCAGAAAGTCTGAGTGTCTTGGAGCTACCCACACTGCCCAGGTGATAGATTTGGACCATTTCCTACAGGTACAAGAAACATAAAAGGTTTGCCCTCCAGATGCCTGAGGATTTCAGGAAAATGCTTTTGAATCAAAATCTGCTGGCTTCTGGAGCATTTCTTTTGGTAAATGTGAGGGAAGGAGCCCTGAGGCAATGGGGATGTGATGTTCCCCAGTCAGGTGAGCAGTTCAGCCTCTCTGATGTTCCTGGCAAATGGGAAAAAAAAGAAGATCTAAGAGCAGTTCGTGGGCACCTGTCATCTACCACCAAGACAGGCATCTCATCTTAGAAATCTATCAAGCAGGTGGGGTATGATTTCCCCTTTGTGAATCCATGCCTATTACTCCTGATCACCTTCTTGCCCTTCTTATGCCCAAAAACAATTTCCAGGATTACTTCCTCCATCATCTTCCCAGAGGCTGAGGGGAGGATAAATAGCCTGCAGTTCCCCAAATGATGCTTGATCTTCTTGAAAGGAAGACTGACATTTGCTTCTCATTAGCCATAAGGAGTATCTCCCATTTGCTATGATTTTTCAAAAAAAATCAAGAGTGGCACTGCAATGTCATCAGCCAGCTCCCTCAGCACCCGTAGGTACAACACATTAGGACTCATGGACTTGTCTATGTCCACTTTGTTTAAATGCTCCCTAATCTGATCCTCCTCTATTGAAGGTAGTTCTCTCTTGTTCTGGTTCAGGGACTGGTGTTCCTTGAAAGCCTAACAAGTAAGGACTGATGTAAAGAAGGCATTGGGTACCTCTTTCTCTTCTGTGTCCTTTGTCACAAGGGGAAATGGGCTAAAACTGAAAGAGGAGAGGTTGGATGTTAGGAAGAAATTCTTCACTGAGAGAGTGGTGAGTGCTGGAACAGGCTGCCCAGAGAAGTTGTGGATGCCCCATCCCTGAATGTGTTCAAGGCCAGGCTGGATGGGGCCCTGGGCAGCCTGATCTAGTGGTTGGCAACCTTGTCCAAGGCAGAGGGGGTTGGAACTAGATGATCTTTGAGGTCCCTTCCCACCCAAGCCTTTCTATGATTCTATGGTTCCTGACCCATTTAGGAGTGTTTACCCCAGCTTTCCTGTCGATGCTGATGCATCTGTAGGAGCCTTTCTTGTTGTTCTTCAAAACCCTCATCAGACTCAACTTGCAGGCTGCCCATCCCTGCAAGCTCATGTAGTGTCTCTGCATTCCTTTCAGGTCACCTATCCTTGCTCCCACCTCCTGTATGTTTCCTTTTTGTGTCTGAGTTTTGTCAGGGATGTTCATCTATGCAGGCTTCATGCCACTTTTGATTGACTTCCTGATGACAGGGATGGACAGTTTCTAAGCTTGGAGAAAATTATCCTTGAAAATCAAACAAGTTTTCTAGATCCTTCTTCTCTCTAGGATGGTCCCAATGGGATTTTTCCAAACAGATTGCTGAGCAGGCGAAAGACTTTTCTCCAGAAACCTAGGGTTGTGATGCTGCTTTCTGTTTTGTTCCCTTCTCTCAGGATCTGCCCCAGAGGGTGGTGGGCATGGAACAGCCTCCTCAGGGCAGTGGTCATGGCCCCGAGCTGCTGGAGCTCAAGGAGCATTTGGACACCGCTCTCAGACACAGGGTTTGGGTGGTGCTGTGTGGAGCCAGGAGTTGGACTTGATGATCCTTGTGGGTCTCTTCCAACCTGGGATATTCTATGATTATCTGAAAAAGCCTCATCTACTTTTTCTTCCTGGCCTGTATCAGATATCCACTACATCACCACCGATGTTGACCTGCCTGCTAATCCCATAAGCTCTTAGCTAACTCATCCCTCATGCCCATGCAGAGCTCCATGCACTTAAGCTTCTCTCACATGAAGCACTACCCTGCTTCCTCACCTTCGCAGCCTGTCCTTCCTAAACAGACTGTATCCACCCTTGGAAGCATGCCATTAAGTGAATTATCTCACCACACCTTCATGATTCCAGGTTTTCGTGTGTTTTGGCCAGAGGCTTGACTGCAGCTCAATACAAGAGGTTATGAGAGAACCTGGAATTGTTCAGAGCAGAAAAGAGAGGGCTCAGGGGGTCGAACAACATCTGACCTAAAAGAGGGGCAAAGAGAAGGCTGCACTGGGCTGTCCTTGAAGAAGGTCAATGAAAGGACAAGTAGAACTAGCCACAAACTGTAGGAAGGGAATTACTGATCAAATACCAGGGAAAATATTTCTTCATATGAGTGTTCAGAACTTGAAACAGGTGCCCAGAAAAGCGGTGGTGTCTCCATGCCTGGGATGCAGCCAAGAGCATGCAGAGCTAACGTACTTCCTCCTCTTCTCCAGAGTCCAAATAAGCTTCTTGCTGCATCATGTGCCTTAGCAGAAGTGGGTTTGTGGGCGTGATATATCAACACACCCCTTCCAGGACATCCTACCCAAACCGTAAGGACAGATCTGGGGCCTGCCGCTGCCACCTTCTGACAAGAGAAGAAAATGCAAATGCCTGGTTCTAGCCCATTTCCCAAAGGAAGGTATTTTTAGGATTATTTTCGTAGTTACTCATTTTCACTGTTTCCAAACCTCGAGTTTCTTATTCAGTTGGCTCCAACAAGCTTTAGGATGAGCTACATCCACGTGAAAATGAAAAAGGGAGACAAATTCAGACTATCTAAGCTTCCTTGAGCAAACAAGGAGTTGAACTCAAATATGCTATCAATGAGTAGCTATGCCTTGCCCTGGGAAATTTCCCCAGCACTGCCAAGAGGTCACATACAAGGTATCAACATACAACACCTATTGAGTTCTTGTACTTGATTTTTGCCATCTTTCTTCTAACAATGATATTAAATGTGTGCCTCTCCTAGAACCAGGAGGTTTAACTGATCTGAGTTCAGCAAGGGCACCTCGTGCAAAGCTCATGCTTCTGTGCAAGAAGGAGTGCCTACATTCCTGCAATTTTAGCAATGAGAAGACAGCAGAGGAGCCAGGAGCACCTGGCACTCAGGGACATTGTTCTCGGTGACGTAGACACGAGAAACTATGTGAAACACAACACGCAGTCGTCATTTGTGTTAATTGGCACGGAGCAGGAAAGCAGGGCACGCTGCTTACACCTATCGTCCCATGGGTTTGATGCTGTCTGTGTTATATTTCAGATATGCCTACCTTGATTTTTCCTATACAAAGGTCAAGAGATTAACTTAATGGCAGCTCAGATGGCCAAGTGTCCCTGTGTCACAGGAGGGGCCGGGCCAAGACCAAGGTGACCATGGCATGTTGTACATTGCTTTAAATCTCCTTTTTCTGGGGGGGATGTGATAAGCAGAAAGATGGGAGCGTGTCCCCACAGCCACGCAATGCGCCTCCTATCTTTCCAGCCTCTTTCCATCCCAGCTGCTGCTCAGGCTGTGGGCTCAGCACTGCAGCCAGGGGGTGCTGGCTTCCCCGTTGCACCCCATTGCCTCTCATATTGACCTTAATACCCATGAAATGGGGAGAAAACAGGGGAAGACGGTGGAGAGGGTTAGCACTGGCAGGAAAGTAGGACTCAGTTCAGTTGTGTTTGTTTTTTTGTTTTGTTTCGTTTTAATTCTACACCTCACTTTTTGACATACAAGCTGTCTACCTACATGCTTATCTCAACTCCTCCACAACAAAACTAGCAAATGAACTCATTTTCTGGACACTACCCTCCATCCCCAAAGCTCTTCCCTCCTCCAAAACCATTTGCCATGGCTAGTGTGGAGGCAGGTGTTTCTGATCCAGGGGGACAGAAAAGGGCAGGGATGGGCAGGCAGGAGTGCTGCTGCTGCAGGCCTGTTCTCTAGAAGGTAGCATCACATTCCCTGAGATGATCAACATCTGTGGAGCCAACTGAAACTGAAACACTGGCAACAATCTATGTTGTTTTGTTTCCAGAAAAACTTTTGGGCATTGGTATTACTACATCTCTTGTAGATGCTCACGTGGAAATATGGACCTTCCTGGAGAAAACATCTCTGGCACCTCCGGGTCAAAACATCAATGGTTTTCCCTCTCGGATCTGGAGAATCAGCATCCCAAAACCAGCTGTAGACAAGGCTGCAAAATATGGACTGAATGGAGGGAGAACAGTGGAGAAGATCCTTTCCCAAGAAGGACAAATTCCAGGCGGAGGTTATCCAGAGAAAAGGAAAGATATTTTTATTTCTTTGTTTCAGACAGTCTGTGGCTGTTCCTAAGAAACTCCAGAGACCCCATTGCTATTATTCTACATTTACTGTGCATTGCCCAGGGAAAATAATCTCCTTTTCCTATGAGACTGAGCTATTAGGGGCCTGAAAAACAGCAAAGCTGTAAACAAAAATTAGAACTGCACATCTTGGCAAAGCAGCAGGAATGCTCTCCAGTTGAGGAGAGCAGGGGGTTGTGTCCAGAGCAACAAGCCCCATGTCTGTTTTCCTGTGTGTGCATCTGTCTGCCCAGCTCCCTGCAGGCAAGAGAAGGGGACAGAGCAGCTCCTGCAGTACTGCAGCCCTGGGGAGCTCAGGAAGAGGAGCAGCTGCCCAAAGACACCCACACAGGGGCCATTATGTGCCCAAAATAGCTGTTCTTTCCAACAAGACAGAGCACAGGCTCAAAAGACAAATCTTATCTCCATGCCCACTACAGTCACAGGCAAGTCAATGTTGCTTACAAGCATGGCTATTGAAGGCAAAGACAATCCCTGTCCTATATCCATCGACAGGAAGAGACTCCAATGGCCTTGAGATGACAAAAATGGATTTATCCCTCCCTAAAATCTATAGGCTCAGCTTCATGTCTGTGCTCCTGTTGACCAGACTGCAACGCCCAGCCCGGTGCTTTGAATCCAGCCCAAGCTGTTTCCTTCAGGCAAAGCAAGAGATAATATCTGTAACAAAAAAAAACTGAGAACCATCCAAAAAATTGTTCCAAGTGTACCTTTTTTATTAATTCTATATATTTTGATTAGAGTATAACAAACATTATGTAACATACACTACACGTATACTTATGTCAATATATTGAAAGAAATCAATATTTCTTTATTCTGCTTATTCTGTTACTATGAGGGTAATACACAATGACAAAGCTGACACATGTATTAGGAAAATCAGCATTTCATTTTAACCATCTCAATGAAGTGAGATCATTCAACAAAGCTGAAATAAAATGTGTCGATATTTTTTCTGCAATACTTTATTGGCCTTATTATATTTTCAGGAAGTGTTTCAGTTTTGATGAAGTGGTAGGTTTGGGGCTGAAAAAATGTTCCTTCAGGAAACGTTGGACCTGGGAAGCCTATCATGCCTTTCATTTCTCAATTTACATTAACAGCACAGAGCTGGACAAATTAATACATTCCATCAACTTCTGAAGCCTCTGATTTTCTGCTTTGCGTGCAATTATCTGGTTAAAGGTAGCTCACCCTTGGCTCTCAGCTCTCAGTTTCATTTGTGTTAAGGGTTTCTCCTTGACCTGTGGGATTTTGGCTTCAAAGCATCTCTCCCAGGTCTAGCAAAAGCCAGTAGATGGCAGGACTGACCCAGGGCTTTGCTTCCCTGTGCACCACGAACACTCCCAGTAAAATGCAAACTTGGGTGTGTCTATCTCCATCTCAGTTTGATACACTCAAACAGCAGCTTTCCAAGGAGAGAAGCAATTCCTCCAGGAACAGAGGAGAATTCAGAGACATCTGATAAAATAGCCACGACCTGTAGCACCCAATGTGAAAGAACACAGCTTCAGGGTTCAAATCATTGGGTTCACAGGAATTAGGGGCTTGGGACAGGGCCCTAAGCCTGTAAGCGTCCAGGTGTGCACCACATCTGCCTTCTCCAGAGATGGGAGAGCATGGGCACCCATATCTCACTCCAGTATGAAGGTACAGCTGGCAGACTTTGTGCAGGCGTGGTGGGACCACATCTTCATGGCAAAGAAAATTTCCAGGAGGAAAGTCATCTCAAGTAACATATAGCTTGAGTAAATCAACATCAAGCAAGGACATTCTTTGAGTAAAATGATTAAACAAGTGGTCCTATTTGTTTTGGATGTTTGTTCAAGGAAATCACATCAGGTCTGTATTTTCCAAAAGGAGAAGGTCTGTCCTTTTGCAAAAAAAGGACACAGCTCATTTTTTTGAAGTCCTGTTTTCGGCAGGAAGCCCAAGTTGATCCTGAGCAGAAAGGACTGGTGCTGCAGTAAGCTTTGAGCATGCACAGACAATACATAAAAAATGGGAGCCCTTGTGACGTCAGCATAGTGGTAGAGCTGCCGCTGAAATACATTCCATTTCCAGGATGGAAGCACAGAAACCATTTTCTCATTTGCATGCTCCAAAGTGGGCAGGTTTTGACCTAAGCTATTCTCGTTTCCCGGTAAAAACTGTTTCAGGGAATTTTATACAGAGCAAAGCTGTCTCCATTAAAACCTNTTTTTTTTTTTTTTTTTTTGGTCAGAAAAGATGAAGATCTGTTTTCTGTTGAGATTTCATTCTCTAATTCCACAGACCAAGTAAACACATTCAAAGCACTTAACGGCTGTCCCACCATGGCCCTCCAGCTCCAAATCAGGCATTTGGTTTAACAAGCCTTCTGTTTTAATACTCTGTAAATGCTGGGCTCTTGCTATTTATTTTCATCTGATTATTGATGTTTTTAATTACTACAGTTGTATATTTTCAGGCCTTTCACTTCTCGGCTTTACAACAGCTGAGGTTCTCATACCATTTCAGGTGCTGGGGATTTAGCGGCAAAAAAAAAAAAAAAAAAAAAAAATCCAAAGGAAAAA
>VXAV01008920.1:96217-110724 GCA_013399715.1 Alectura lathami | reverse complement strand
CTCCGCCCCGCGGGCCGCCTTCCCCCGCCGCCTCCCCGGCCTCGCCTGGTTTCGGTTCCCCGCTCCGGCGCTTCGGGGCCGGGAAACGGTAGGGACTGCAGTGACACCCTTCAGGCGGGGTGATTGGAAGCTGCGAGGGAGCAAAGGTAGCCCTCCCCTGGCCCCACACCTCTCTGCCTTCCCTTTCAAGGCTGGTTCCACCCCCTCTGTGTGCCTTCTATTTCCCTCCATCAGGAGGAGGACCCTCTGCGTGCAGGTCCTCGCTCACACACAGCCCTCCACAAGCAACTGCCTGTATTCAGAGCTCTCTTCATGCATGAGGACCCACTGTATTTATGCCCGCACACATGAGCAGATCCCCTGCTTGCACACGCACCTGATACATTCACAACCACTCTGCACGCCTTATGTGTACAGTTCCCTATGTGCAGGACCCTGTTCGCGTGTGGATGCCCTGCATGTACAAATCCGTGCATATGCAAGACTCCTGCGTGTGTGATGCCTCCTCTTCACATCTAACCTCACTGCGTGCACAGCCCCCTACATCCGAGACCCAAGCAAGCAGGGAACCAACTTCATGACCTCTTTACCAGAGGCCAAATGGGATTAGACATAGAGGGCTGGGAAGTCTGAAGGTACAGGGCCTGGCAGCAGGGATGGCATGGGGCAGCCTGCTTGGCAGGACGGGTCTTCAGAGCACAGAGTGATCCAACAGAAAGGATTGCAAGTGTGACCTGGGTTAAGTAGGTCCCACAGAAATCGCTGGAAATAAGCTGGACAGAGGGCACTGGGAGGGGAAGCCTGTGAAGTTGGCCGTTGAGGGCGCTTAGGAATGCAGGTCTGACAAACTCCGTATGCCGCAGATGGATTTAATTCTGCAGAATCAGCATTTCCTGGCAAACGAGTCTGACAGAAGAAATTCCAGCTCCTGCCTTTTCAGTGTGCATTCAGAGTCCTCTGCTTGGAAACCAAATCTGCGCCTGCAAACCCCCTCTTCCCTCATGTCTTATTTTTATTTCTCATTTCCAGTTATTCTAGCAGGAACTCACTGTGAGTGGTGTGTTTCTGTGGTCTAATATCTTCCACTGAAATGAGCTACTGGGACTGCTTCTTCTGATGGTTTGCCACTCTCATGCTCAAAACCTGTGAAGTTTTAGCTTTGCAGTAGCCTGAACAACCACAATCCAGCCACTCCGTGCATCATCATTGCAATGAACTCATAAGATGACTGTCTTAGAGCACCCAGTGACCAAGTTCAGGCTTTGCCTGTAAGAGTCAGTCTGGATTTTTGTAGCCTCTATGTGAGTGATCTCACAGCATGTCTGCTTTGGGGTGCAGCATC
The DNA here is from genome assembly GCA_013399715.1 of Alectura lathami. NCBI lineage: Eukaryota > Metazoa > Chordata > Aves > Galliformes > Megapodiidae > Alectura > Alectura lathami. Next base: position 109,382 of record VXAV01008920.1, on the reverse strand, counting down.
AAAGGTTTAATATTGTTTCAGCTCTCCTGTTCCTTTGGTGTCTTGTGTGCTTCTCCCGTTCCCAACAGACATATACAAACATATAGCTTTCTGGTTTTCTCAACCTCACAGACTTAATATTAGCAGTTCCACTGCTGCATGAAGAGAATACTTTCTACTGCTAGGAAGGAAGAAAGAGGACCTTTAAGAAGAAAGAGGAAGAAAGCGACGGGACACAATTCACCATGGGATCTGAAGTCATCCCAGTCATACTAAGACGGCTGGGCAGGGACAGCAATAATTACAGGATGCTACAAGTAGAACAGGTGGGCAGAGTGCCTAGGGACCAATTTGCTGTGGTAGATGGTATGAAATAAGTACCATGTAAGGAAGCTCTTCTGAAAGCTCACTGGTCTAAGCCCACGTCTTCCACCTCCTTACAAAGGCTACAGCGTGGGAGAGCAAAACACAAAACTCAACATAGCGACTGTCTGATAGCAGAGCTTTCTGTTCTAGAGCAAAATACAGCAAAACATTCTGCAGTCTGGGGGCTCGTTGAATGGCTTTGCTGAAGTGCTGGGTTCATATTGTGAATGCAAGGTGGAAAAAGGTGTCCTCAGAAGAAGAGGGAGGCAATAAGAAAGGCAGAAGAGGTAAAATCCACCAGCAGGAATGCGGGCTGTGCTGGGGAAAAGTGGATGTGGGTAGAAAGATATGCTCGAGGTAATCCTTTTACCTTGGGAGGTACAAGGAAGCAGCTGGAACTGAAAGCAGAGGAGTGCTAGAGTGAGTATTACACGGTTTGCTCATGTGCTAGGGAGGAATGGCTAGTTTTAAAATAAGGAAAAGAAGATAATGGCAGCTCCCTTCACGGGTCAAGAGAGCAGGTTAGCAGGGATCAGTGCAGCAATTAAAACTGGAATTACTAGGTCTGCAATGCTTCAGTGCTGAACTGGCACTTTGGGAGTTTGAGTTTGAAATGTGGGCCTACTAAAACCTTGCTCAGCACCCACAGAGCCAGGTGGCTTGCAGAGAGTTTCCTTTACCACCACTTTTACTGTTTCAGGGCTTGGGGAGACTGCCCGAGTCTGGCCAGAGCTGTGCACCTCGGTCTTTGTGAGGCACCTACGCTCCAGTAGAGTCTGCAAATGAGGTGTTTCCCCTGCTAGTGCAGCAGAAGGGCTTCTCAGAGCAAATCTGCTGAAACCACTTTGCACAGATGCCTCAAGAACAGGACGAGGTCCTTTCTTTTTACTAGTTACATCATTCTCTGGAGATGAGAAGCGTTCAGATTTGTCTTCACCTGGAGAGGATAGGGGCTGCTCAGTGGAAGAGCCCTGTCCCCAGGCTATCTCAGTGTAAAACATGGAATATCAGTTTGGTAGAGCAGAGGCCTGGGAGGACACAATCTGTTCTCTAGACTTGTTCTGACCTTTCTCCTCCTGACGCTCTGTTTGGCTGCTCTGCGTCAGAGTTGCCCAACCAGTCTTGAGGCACATTTATCTAAGGAAGCTCCACGCACAAACTTCTTCATTGGCAAGCCAAGCCATAGACGGTGCCTCCTTGCTGTCTACAGTGCCAAAATACTCACTGTCCTCCATCACCTTGACAGGCTGCTCTCTGCTGCAGCCCATGGGGCACACCTGAGATAACAGCTACTGAGGTTCCTGAAAATGTGGGTGCATAATCTTTGGGCTGCAATATCTACTAGAACAGAACCTTCATCTGCTCACTCCAATCACAGTCAGGCTGTCAGATATACGAATTTTTGTTTCTAGTTGATGTCAATATTTCAGATTTCCTTCTCTCCCAGGGCTGTTATGGTGAAGGTGGTTCACTGGCTGCTGCATGCCCAAGTGATATCTGAGACAGCACTCTTACTAATTTCAGAGCCTGCATGACTCACCTTCTGTCTTGCTTGTTTATTCTAGGCTTCTGACAGGAAAAGAACCGTGAAGCTTTAAGCAGGGTTCATTACTCAGGCAAAAAGTTAAGCTCTGATTGCTGCTGTGACTTCTCCGGCTTGCTGGGAGTGTGCTGGAGGGTATGTCGCTGTCTGGAGCAACCAGACTGCCTTCAAAGGTTGCTCTAGAGTGATGCCCTCCAGCGTTATAAACTGGCTCCTCTACCCAAGCCTGAGCCTTTTGTCCTTGTCTGGACTACGTGGTTGGTGTGCATATCTCCAGCCATTTCCAGAATGGACCGTGGACCCTTGCTGTTGGCATTTTAACTCCAGCTGTGTTTCTGGCCTCATCTTCTAGATGGCCACTGGACTTACGTTGTGGCCTTCTCTCCAGTCCTATCTGCTGGGTGGCCCTTGGACCTATGTAGTAGGTGTACCTGTCTCCAGTCCTGCCTCCAACTCCTGGATGAAATTTAGACACATATGGTAGCCTTGTTTCCATTCCTGGCTTCTTTGGAACCAGCAAGAGGTTCTGCAGCCTGCAAAGGTTTCTGTGCCTTGGGGCTTACCCTCTCCAAGCACAGGGTCCTAAACTCCTGATTGTTCTAGCTAGGGGAGAGGCATTCCAGAGCCTTCTCATCCCTTCCATCAGAAATGTGCCTCCCTGCTGCACAAACCACACTGAAGCTGTAGGCATGGTGCTGAACTTGTGGAGTTTTGCAGTAGAAATACGAAATTTGGTATGAGTGAAATACAATTGGGTATATGTCCACGTGTGTGAAAGCAACTAGAAGAAATGACAACACAGGGTTGTCAGGGGTTAAGAGGAAAGGCACAGTGTTTACTGCTCTAGCCCATTCTGTATTGGATTGCTTTCAAATGAAGAAGAACAAACTGACCTTAAGCAAGAGAATGGAGAATGGGGTGGGAGCGGAAGAAAATGCCCAGATAAAGAAAACAAAAGAACTGGGAAATTCTGAATTTTTGTCCTAAAAGAGAAAATGAGCCAAAACAACTCAACAGAGGCAAATCAACAGCCAAATCCATTTGGTTGTGCTCTGTCAAGGACCTCCGAGCTATGATGAGGACTGCATAGCTGTCATCTCTCCTCTAAGTTTGACATAGATCACCTGGCCAGTGTCACACACGTGCTGGTACTTGTGAGACAGTGATCAAATCAAATCTGCAGGAATAAGTACGTATGAGAGGGCAAAATCAATTATTTTTTTTTAGAGATTTTGTATGATAAAATTGCTTTCTCCTCCCGGAAGATATTGCACTAAGTTTTATTACACTAATTTCCTGCAGACTGCAGAAAGGAGTTTCTTGTTCCCAAGAGCAGCGTCTGCGGGTTATCTAATTGCTGATCACTTCTAAGGCTAAAGCAGGCCCTGGAGCCAGGGGCAGGTCCCAGGTGAGCTGTTGGGAGTTGTCACAGAGCCAGTGCTTGCTTCCTCGTCCTCTTGCACCAAGACTGAACCCTTTGATGAACCCCATCAAGCACGATGACGATGCTTTGCATGGTGTTTAGGGGTTTGCCTGGGTGACAAAACAGTTGAAAGAAGAGAAATCCCCGTCTCATTCATGTTATGCAGAGCTGTGTCGCCTCTCATTGGCAAGCATGTCTAGTGCTTGTACGGCTGACTGAGATCCTGGCATCCCTGGAACTGTTCTGGGGGTTGAATATCCTAGGTTCCTACATGATGTCAGTGGAAGAGTATTTTTGGGTCACGTTTGGTGCTAGGCATTGTTGTATAAGGCAAAGTCAAGCCTGAACAGCACAGCACAATTATGCTCTAATGAAGGAAAGGTTGCCAGCACCCTTAACAGCTACATAGGAGAGTTAGAAGGGAGATAGAGGGGACAAGGAGAGGTGTCTGAGTTCGTTCTCCATTCCCCGGTGGACATGCTAACGGGATGCTGAGGACAATAGTTTTCGATTGTGCTTTGATGCATCTGGATAGCGATGCTCAAACTTCTGATGCTGGAGGCAATTCTCCCAGCAATCAGCTCCAGCTCTCCACCATCCTTTAGATGCTGGGAACCTTTCTGATCCTATCTAAAAGCTCCTTTGCAGCCATGTGAGCCAACCCTAAAGCAAAAAGTGCAGAGAATGCAGCTGCTCAGGCTCTCCCGTTGAGGAAGAGACTGGAAGGATCTCATCTCATCTCGTTCAAGTTTACACTTCCCATCTTGAAATGTGCAGTAGACTGCAGAGCTCCAACAGGCCTTTTTCTCTCCTCCCCCGCACTAAGTCTGACAGATGTTAAACGTGATCTATTGTAACACCCACTGCAACTTCTTTTTCTGCCAAATTGCTGGAAGGGCTATTTCCCCATCCTATATTTGTGCAGATGACTGCACAAATATAGGATGCACACTAACTGTAGAGCTTAGTGCTTGTCCTGCACAAACTTCATCCTGTTTCTCAGATTCTCCCAGTGTGTCACCTGCAAGCTCAATCAGTTTATTCTCTAATCCGTCATTCAAACTGGTAATTAAAATATTGCATCATAACAGAGCCATGGCAAGCTGCAGAGGACCCTGTTTAATAGATCCTTCTGGTTTGACAGCAAGCCATTGACAGTTATTTGCTTGTGATTTTAGCTAGACTGCATTTTCTTAGTTTGCTTATGAGGCTGTCATGTGCTATGGTGCCAAAATCTTTATTAACACTGAGATATGTGATAGGTACCACTTATACCTTAACTACAGATTTTACCACCTTGTCACAGGTAGGAATAACACCCATCTGTCACACAGCTCTTGCTGTTCATTCCCACCTCCTTGATAGCCCCTACACCATTACAAATTGTTTGATTATTTATTTCAGATTTCTTTCCAAGGCTGGGGCCTCAGCTGACTGCTCTGTATTTCCCCAAACTCTTCCTCCACCCCCTTTATAACAGTGGGTGTTTCTTTGGTGGTATCCAGTCTTCTGAAATCCCCAGAGTTTCCCATCATGAAGAAACAAGAGCAGGTGAGACAGGCTAGTTTGGTAGCTGTGATGCCAAAGACTTCTTTTCCCACTGCCTCTGTGCCTTGTCTCACTGCTTAGTTTGGTTAATATCCCCTTACTGACGTGCATATTCATATGGAAAAAGCCACCTTTTCTTTGCATCAACCTGTGGCTTGCTTTGTTTTAATGTTCTTGTGTTTGATGTGTTAGTTGGCTAAACTCAATCTCGTTGAACATCTGCAGTGGCAAAACAGCTCTGCATTAGATGTGGTTAGTGTCCCCACCTGCCTTTCCTTTTGCTCTGGGGTGTATTGAAAGCAAAAACACGTCTGACTCTGGGTGTGGAACTCAAAGTTGTACTGAAATTGCAGAACATATCCTAAGTTAAAGGAGCACCTCTAGGTATCATCTAGATGTCTGCTTCCAGCAAGTGCAGCTAATCCTGGAGATCACCAGCAGTGTGATCCTGGGGATTACGCTGCACTGCTTCACTGGAAAAGGCAAATGTGACTGATTCTTCCCTTGGAACAAGAGGCAGCTTGTCAGTCTGTGTCCAAACTCCTGGACCACAGGAGCCCCTATCTTTGACCTGGACCTTCATCCAGCCCAGGAGAGGCAAGTGCCAGTGTGGAGAGGATCTGTGACCTTAGTCAGACAACATTTACCCTATTGCTCACCCTCAAGCAAGGACAGCTTTTAAGTGACCTTTTTCCTCTTTCCTCTTTATTTCTCTCAGAGAGTTTCAGTGATTTCCCACTCCGAGCATCAGCTTTGACAAAGTCTATTCATAAATACTACTATCGAGAGACCATGGTCTCCTCAATCACAACAGTAGGCTTTCAGTCTAGTAGCTAGGTGGGTACTGATATGATTGGCAATGCAACTGGTAAATCCCTTTAAACATAGTGAAAACCTGAAGGCGCTTCACTTTCAGATGCTCAGACAGCATAATCTAGTATGCTCAGGTGCTCTGGCACCCAGAAGTGTCAAAAAAGTAAAGGGTTCCGTATGAATTTGGAGCCCATAACACAGCCCTTCCCTTAGCATCTCCTCCTTCCTCTCCATACATGAAATCCTTCCCTTCCCCTTTTTTCATTATAGCTTTCCTTCTATTTTATGGTTGACCTCATGAAAAGAAAATTAACAGCAAATTTTGCTGGCAAGTTGACGTTTGGCCCTCTTGACATCTGTTTTTCATCCCTGGGCTGGGCTCACCACTATGTTCAGATCAATAGGCACCAGCAACTTCTTGTCCTTGCCCAGGACCTTGGTGTCACCTGCTTCATTTGCTTCATTTCCCTCTTGGCCATGAAATGAAATATCTAAAGCATGGGCCAGGCACCAGGCTCCAGAGATCACAGCACAAACACAAGAGGTGGGCACCTTTGGCAGATTATCATGGGAAGACAGTTGCTTTGTAATCCTGGCAGCATGAAACACCTCCAAAATCACAGAATCACAGGATGGTTGAAGTTAGATGGAACCTCTGGAGACCCTCTGGTCCAGTCTCCCTGGTTGCTGGTTCATGGTCGACTTGGTATCCGCCAGGACCCCCAAGTCCTTCTCCACAGAGTTGCTTTCCCACAGGTCAGCTCACAGCCTGTACTGGTATCATGGGGGACTGTCAAAAGTTTTGCTCAAGTCCAGATAGACAACATCCACTGCTTTTTCCCTCATCCAGCCAGTTCTCCCATCGTAAAAGGCAATCATGCCTGTTAAGCGTGATTTCCCTTTGGTGAATCCATGCTGACTACTCCTTCTTGTCTCTAGCTTAGAGATGGCTTCTAGGATTAGCTGTTCCATCACCTTCCCAGGGGCTGAGGTGAGGTTGACTGGCCTGTAGTTCCCTGGATCCTGCTTGCCCTTTTTGAAGACTGGGGTGACATTTTCAGTCCTCAGGCACCTCTCCTGATTGACCTTTCAAAGCTGATCGAGCAGGGCCCAGCACTGATATCCATCAGCACCCTCAGCATTTCCCATCAGGGTCCATGGGCTTGTGGATGTCAAAGTTGCCTAAATGATCTCTAACCTGATCCTCCTCAACCAAGGGAAAGTCTTCCTTTCTCCAGAATTTCTCTCTGGTCTCCTGGGTCAGCGATTCCTTAGGGCTGGCCTTGGTAGCAAAGACTGAAGCAAAAAAGGCCTTCTTTATCTCTGCCTTCTCTATAAGTAAGAGACTGAGAAGTGAAAGGGTTAATGTCCCAGGCAGTCCGTGGAAGGGTAGGAGGATATCACCACGGTAGGTAATGAGATAAGGAGGGTTGGAGGAGGGGTCCTTGCAAAGGTGAGACAGCTCTGCTGCTCCTCCTCCTCCTCCAGACCAATTTCCTTATCTTGTGAGATTATGCAGCTATGTTGAGCATCAACTGGCAAACTTAGTGGGGAAAGGAGAGGTCTTGTAAGCTGTGCCTGATGACCACCTGGGACCCCAGACTCATTTCTGGGACATTCTGAAGAACTGCACACACTCGATTAGTGACTAAGCTCCTCTTCGGGGAGGAGCGCATAAAAGGCACAAGATTGCCGGTTTGGGTGTGTGCCCACCACCAGAGCAACAGCCCTGACTACCATGACATCGCTGGATCTGAGGGTGATGATTTTCTCTCTCTCTCTCTCTTTCTCTTTTCAAGTTATATTAGAAAGTAATGTAAGGCATATCATCACAGATTATTGTTAGTATGACTTTTCATAGCTACTCCTTGTTTGAATAAAGTTAAGTGATCATTTGGTGTCCTTTCACCTTAATTTACTCCAAGGAGATCTCTAAATTTGCAACCTCCGTACACTACGCAGGGTAACCTAGAGCCGGGTTGTGACACTTCATCCTCCTTCACCAGATGCATTTGTAGAAGCCTTTCTTGTTGTCCTTGACATCTCTAGACAGATTTAACTCCAGATGGGCCTGGCCTTTCCTTGACACATTTCTGCCTGCTCTGAGAACATCCCTTTATTCATCCCAAGTGGCCTATCACTGCTTCCACATCCTCTACACATCCTGCTCGTGTTTGAGTTTCATCAGGAGTTTCTTGTTCATCCACGCATGTCTCCTGATCCCTTTGCTCAATTTCTTGCCCATAGGGATGTGACATTGTTGATTCTGGAGGAAGTGATCCTTGAATATTAACCAGCTGTCTTGGACCCCTCTTCCTCCTAGGACCTGTTCCCTTGGGATTCTTCCAAGAAGGGCCTTGAAGCGGCCAAAGTTAGGTCTCCTGAAGTCCAGAGTGGCAGTCTTACTTATCTCCCTGCTTCCTCCTCAGAGGATACAGAACTGCACAATCTCATGCTCACTGTAGCCAAAGCTGTCTCCCCAGCCTCCACATCTCCAACCAGTCCTTCTTTGTTTGTCAGTGCTAGGTCCAGCAGCACACCGCTCCTCGTTGTCTCTTCCATCAGCTGTGTCAAAAAGTTATCACCATGCGTTCCAGGAAGCTCCTGGATTGTTTGTGTGTTGCTGTGTTGTTCCTCCAGCAGATGTTACAGTGCTTGAAGACCCCGTGAGAACCAGGGCCTGTGATTGTGAGGCTGCTTCCAGCTCTCTGTGAAGGGCCTCATCTACTTCCTCCTCTTTCCTCAGGTGGCCTGTAGCAAACACCCACAACAGTGTCACCCTTGTTAAGTCTGTCCTTTAATCCGCTCTCGACTCAGTCATCATCAACCCCAAGGCAGAGCTCCATACATTCCAGGTGTTCTCTGACATAAAGGGCATCTCCACCACCTTGCCTTCCTTGCTTGTCTTTCCTAAACAGCACTCAGCCATTTATGACAACATTCCAGTGATGTGAGCTATCCCACCGTGTCTCTGTAATTGCAGTGAGATCAAAGCCCTGCAACTCTACACAGATCCCTAATTCTTCCTGTTTGTTGCCTATGCTACATGCATTGGTGTAGAATCATAGAATCATAGAATCATTAAGGTTGGAAAAGACACATAAGATCATCCAGTCTAACCGTCAAACCAACGTCACTATTCTAACTAAATCATGTCCCTAAGTGCCACAGCTACACGTTTCTTGAACACCTCCAGGGATGGAGACTCCACCACCTCCGTGGGCAGCCTGTTCCAATCCCTGACCACTCTTTCTGAGAATAAATTTTTCCCAATATCCAACCTGAACCTCCCCTGGCACAGCTTGAGGCCATCACCTCTTGTCCTATCACTGTTACCTGGGAGAAGAGGGCCAACACCTACCTCCCTAAAACCTCCTTTCAGGGAGTTGCAGAGAGCAATAAGGTCTCCCCTGAACCTCCTCCAGACTGAACAATCCCAGTTTCCTCAGCCACTCCTCAAGTGTACAAGCACTTCAGAGAGATATTCGAGCATGCCAGCTTCCCAGGAAAATTGCAAGAGGATACCCCATAGTTATGTCTTTTAGGCACTTCCTTGGCTGCATGCTGGCCACATCCCCATTTGAGCCTTGCTTTGCTGTCTGAGTGCTCTCCATAACTCTTCTCCTCCCCCATCTTTCCTGGCTTAAAGCTCTCCTTACCAGGTTGGCCAGTCTGCTGGCAAAGATGCGTGTGCCGCATTTAGAGAAGTGGATTCCATCTCTCTCAGTCAGTTGTTGATCTTTGAACAGGGTTGTGTGGTTATATGAAAACCCTGTTGCCAACACCAGCGATGCATCCTTCCACAGTTGCAACCAGATATATGTTGACTTTCAAGACAATGCTTTAGACAAGCCAAAGATCTCGTTTAGCCACCAAATACAATATCTCATCTAAAGGAAAAGAAGAAAAAAAAAAAAGAAACAAAAGAAAGAAAAAACACACAAACAAAGGCCTTGAATTGTTTGGATGAATTCTGGTTTCCCCCAAAACACAGCTGAGCTAGTGATGCTGCCAACTCTTCCCTTTTTTGTTTTATTTTATTTTTCCAGAGAAGTGATCTTGCAGAAGGGGCTATGACCAGAAAGCTCTGGGCTGTTTATGTTTGTCTTTGGCTGCCTGCCCTTCTTCTTCTCTGCAGACATCCCCAAGCCTCCTACAGAGCTTTTCTGTCTCCCCTCAGCCGCAGCTCTTGCTGAGAGAGGAGGGAGCAGAGAGCGTGGAGTGCAAAACCAACATAACCCAGCACAATCAATCATTTCTATGTCAGGAACATGGTTTTGTATAAACCATCTCACATTCTTTTACAGTACTGGGTTTTGGCAACAGCTTTAGGGTTGGTTTGGCCCTGGAAAAAAAAAAAAAAAAAAAGAGGAAAAGAGGAGAGAGAGAGAGGGAGAGAGAGAGAGAAGAAGAGAAATAGATATGGGGATATTTCCAGCTGGATCGGTTCTGTGGGGAGCCGGTACTCGCCGGTACTCACCATGCCACCTCCTTCCTTCCTCCCTCCCATCTCCCCACTACCAGGCATTGCGTTTCCTCTCTGCCACATTTGTTCCTCTCTTCCTTTTCTGTAAACTCAGCTGACACATCAGAGCTGGGAGATAAAGAATGCTCATTTCAAACTGTGATACTCTTACAAGAGCAAAGAAACAGGGGAGATGGAAATTGTTGCCCATCAAAGCTGGAGGAATTTCCAAAATTCTGCCAGAAATAAGATTTACCTCTTCTTTCTTGATTATGAACAGCTTGTCTGATGTGTGATAACGGACTTATTGTGGCCAGAAGAAGGTACTCAACATTCCCTCTGTGCTGACAAAGCTATTGAGCTATTACCCGTGTTTCAGGCAGGGCGGATTGCTGCTCCATGCAATGCTCAGAAGCTCAAAGAGACAGAAGTATGCCTTCAAGGATCTCTTCAGAACTGTAATGATTTGAAGGCTGAACATGTCAAATACGCTCTCTTTTATGTGCTTTCTTAGATGACATGACTCTCTGGAGACCCTTGAGATCAAGTAGGCTTAGGAAATCAATGGGAGTTCAGCACCTAACTTATTTAGACTCTTGAAAATCCCAGGGGAAGCTCGTTTGTGAAGCATGAACACTTGAGAGCAGTAATTATCCCAGAGCGACACAGTTTTATTTCAGACTACAATGCCATCACGGGGAGCTTTTCCTAACCCATCACAATCCAGAGGCAAAGATGTAAGTGACACTGGCTAGGACACCCAGGGACATCACTCCATAGCTGATTTGCCTGCTGCTGACTCCATTCACGTTGCACAATGGTTTCTCACAGCAAGAAACCCTCTGATAGGCTTGGTTTTGTTGCTGACTTGTTGCTGGACATGTTGGAGAACACATCTTAGAAATGACATACTTAGGCTTGTCAGTCTCTAATGCAGAAGAGAAGGAAAGAAAAAAAAAAAAAAAAAAAAAAAAAAAAAGAGTAAAATGCAAAGGTTATTGCTATAATGTTTCCCTGGCTAAATCTGCACTGGTGAATTTAAAAATAAATAAATAAATAAATAAAGGGGCAGGGAGCAGTCTCCAAGCCAAATATGTCCTCTGCTGAGGACCAGCAGCACTCTGACCGTGTCCATACTGCTGCAGTGTGGTGATGGTCTTCTCTGGGCTCCAAGTTATATCTGTCTCTAAGGTGAAATTAGTATCTGTGGGTGGCTTTCAGTTCCAGCTGCCTGAAGCAACGTTCAGGCTGGATTGTTGCCCACCAGGACAGTTCTCCTACAGCGAAGAAGCAGGGAGATGTATTTTGTGGGAACACATGGAGGTGCTTGAGGATGCAGAACCTCAAGGACAGACCTAAATCATTGTATGTTGTTAACTGCGAAGCAGTTTTGCCCAAACATTTTTGAAAACAACCCTGGGAGTGAGTATTGCCATGGTAAGAGCTACGTGGAGCGGTCACAGCAAAGCTGGGGGAGATAACTATGAAGTTATCTGCATGCAGGCCCTGGGTGGCGTTCACCCGCTGGTGCTGCTATCAACAGCGCCAGCATTGCCCCCACTCTTGATAACAATATCAAGTATTTAGTGAAACTGCAGTATTTGCAATAGGGAGCAACAGGGTCAGCGTTTCCTAACAGTTGGTGCCTGGGGCTATTGTTTCCATATGTGGCCTGTGACTGGTGTGAATTCCTAGGACTCCTGTTCTACAGCACGAGCAGAGAGTTGTTCAGAAACTTACTTGTTCCGACGTTGTCGCGGACAGTCACACAATATTTGTCTTCCTTTGCACACATGGAAATGGTCAAACAGTTCTTGTTGGACTCTTGTTCTTGGCACACATAGCACATAAATGGATAAGCTGGGTGGAAAAATAAAGAAGCGTATTTCATGGTTTAGGAACTGTGCTACCTGCGTTCCAAATATCTATATTTTCCTAGTTATTGTCTGATGAATGCCTATGTGTGAATGACCAGTGACTTACTTTATCCTTTGACTTGTGGCAGCAATGTTAAATCCCTCTCTGTTTCGTATGTATCAGACTGTGAAGTATTATCGATCTGTTTGCCATCTCTGGCAGTGGTAGATGTGAGTGGAATTCAAGGATTTGGGGTCTTTTATGTTGGAGATTATTGCTGAGCAATAGCTTCTCTATCCTGAGAGCTCTGTCATGTGAAGTGTCAGTGACTGCTTGGTTGCTTCTTCTGAAGGGTTTGCCAAGGAGAACTTGAGGATGCCTGAGGCCTGAAGCATTTTGAGGAGGTAGACAATGAGCAGCATCCTACTTCTCTTTCATCTGGCTTGCAGAGTACTGTCACATATCTTTTCTTGAGGTCAAACACCACTAACTGAGCTGGCCTAACCTCAGTTCTAGGAAGTCTGAGGAGCGTAGTCAGATGCTCTGTTGAACTTCTCCTTACTGCTGTAAGATAGAGAATAAATGGGAAGTGTTAACCAAAATTGTGGTTTAACTGGTAGACGCAGATTTTGTGGGATACTTCATATGTCTGAAATAAAAATAAAGAGGATGGCCAGCAGCACAGGCACACGATGATGTGTTGTCTGTCAAGGATGTTCATACTTGCCCTGAGATCCAGGAGATGGTAGGATAGACCTCTGGAAAGCCTCTGGAAAGTGATGATAAGAGGGAAGTAAAACAAAAACACACTCCGGATGAGAAACCACATCCGAGCTAGGCAGATTAACTAATTTATGGACTTGGTGCTGGTGGTTGCATTCTGAGCTTGCAAAATTCACCAAGAGCAAAATATGGATTTTTTTTTGTGTGTGTGAGGGAGAGGGAATTAGTTTCTTTAATAACTCTGACATTTTTGGAAAGTGAATCAACGCAGAATGCTTGCCAAGTTTCTGGTAGGTGTGGGGACATAAAGCAACTAGAGGACACGTTTCTGTGAGTGCAATTTTGTCTGATAAGAAGTTGGCTATGAGAATGTGGAAGGGCAATGTAGGTCAGAGAGACCATTAAGTGAGAAGTTTCTGACGGAGGAAAGGGAAGGGAAGGGAAGGGA
>VXAV01008920.1:65878-79924 GCA_013399715.1 Alectura lathami | reverse complement strand
AGAAAAGAAGAGAAGAGAAGAAGAGGAAAAAGAGAGAGAGAAAGAAAAAGGAAAGGAAAGGAAAGGAAAGGAAAGGAAAGGAAAGGAAAGGAAAGGAAAGGAAAGGAAAGGAAAGGAAAGGAAAGGAAAGGAAAGGAAAGGAAAGGAAAGGAAAGCCTTGGCCTTGGTGTCTTACAATACTCACCTAACCCAGCAGCACTGTATGTGGTTATACAGTATTTCTCATGATCTTCACACTTGTAGGTTTTAAGACAGTTCCAGTTGGAGTGCTCATTTTCACATGTGTAGCAAAACAGGGAGGAAGCTGGAAAGAGCACACATCACAATCGTTAGTGGTTTCCAGCAGTGTCTTCCTGGGAAGAAAACGTCAAAAGCCATAGCCCTTCTTGGAAAATAAAAGAATCATAGAATCATAGAATCATAGAATGGCTTGGGTTGGAAGGGACCTTAAAGATCACCTAGTTCCAACCCCCCTGCTGTGGACATGGCTACCAACCACCAGCTCACTAGATCAAACTGCCCAGGAACACATCCAGCCTGGCCTTGAACACATCCAGGGATGGGGCATCCACAACTTCTCTGGGCAGCCTGTGCCAGCGCCTCACCACTCTCTCTGTGAAGAATTTCTTCCTGATGTCCAACCTAAACCTTCCCTCTTTCCGTTTAATCCATTCCCCCTTGTCCTATCATTATCCACCTGCGTAAAAAGGTCACAAGTATGTTACAAATGAGTTTTCATGGAAAATGAAAGAAGAGTTGGTTTTGATTAATGAAGCTGAAAAGGCAAACAAACAGAAGAAAGCAAGTTTACTTTCTTTACTTGACATTTTTGGTGATTAAATCTGAAATCGCTTTTTTCAGCCCAAGCAGGGCTCTCGCATGTTTTTTCTTTTAGACCAAGCTCCATCTCCGTGGGTCCTACAGTTGGCAGCCAACCTGCAAAGCAGAACTTGCAACCTGGTGCAGTTTAGCATGGCACAGATTTGGCGAGGAGGGGATGAACTGTCACTGTTCTCAGAGGAGAGCTTAGTTTTTAGCATTTTTGGAGTGCATCTGCAAAACACTGCACAAACACGAATTAATTAAAGCCTGTGATACCCCTGTGAGCTAAATTAGTGAGCACAGTCACATTAAAGGGAGTTCCCTGGGAGAGGCTGCTCTGAACAATGGAGAGATTGTTTCTACCATTGCCTGGAACAACAGTGATATTATTAGCAGGTCTCAGCCAGGGCTATTACAAAGCCAGAAGGTGGTAGGGTATCTATTTCTGAACAAAACCATAGTAAATTGAGATGAATTTCCAGGCTTGCCAGCTGGCCAAGCTAGAAATACAGGCACGTGCCGTCACGTTCCCTGGAGTTTGGTTGGTTCACAATTGGTGGAAATGGGGAAATGGTTTCCCTGCTGTTCAGAGTCCCATGAAATGCTCCTTACATTTCAGTCAGGGGTGACAGAGGTAGCTCTCAGGACAGCCTGCTCCATTGTCACTTCAGATTGAAGGCTCCTGGTTGAAGGTAACCAAGTGTCAGCTCAGGGAGGTTTTTCATTTAGACCAAAATCTCCCTGCTGCAGCTCCTTTTGGCTTTCTCAGGCCAGGAAGGTTCTTGTTTCTGCGCAGAGCAGTTCTTTTCAATTGTATTTGAACCTGTTTTTTTTTTTTTTTTTTAATATCTTCCCAGACATTCTCCAAAGCCCATCTGCTCAGTGGACTCAAACACATGCCTGAATTTGACCCTGCCCTTGACATTTGGTTAGACAATTCCAGAAGCAGCTGTAAAAGAGAATGAAAAGCCATTTTATGCCCTAACTACCTCAGGTCAGAGAAAAGACAGCCCCCCCAGTGTCACCAAACAACTGACCATCTTGCTCTGAAGCCTACCCAGATGTGAGTGTGGGTGTTCTCCATAACAACAGATAAAATGATCCATGTTGCATCCTGGTTTTAACTTCCCTTTTAATTGACTTGTCAGCACTCGCTGCTTCTCCATCACTTGGATGAGTTCAGCCTCCCACCATTCCCTCTGGACGTCCCCTGACCCAAGCCATGGGCTGCTGCCCTCTGCATACCACACCGGAGCAATCTCAGACTTGCTGCCTAGCAAATATGTTCCTGCATTTTATAGCCCCCGTGATTTTCCCTGACCTGTTCTTCTGACAAACCACACGAGGCCACCCAAACCGCTTCCTGCTGCAGGCAGAGCTGAGACCCCTGCACATGTGCAAAAGCAACCGAAACACACTCATGTTCTCCTTCAGTGCCTGAGGCAAGAAAAGACCCTTCCAGTCAGGAAACCACTCAAACCATCATAGGTCACATGAAGCCCTGCCTGCATTTGACCTCTACCCTCCGTTAGCTCGAGTTTTGCAAATGCAGCCAGAAATAGCCGTAATGGTGCAAAAAGGCTTGCAATACTCCTTAGGATTACAAACATGCAGGAAGAGCTACTGTTTCTCATGTGGGTATTTCAAGACAATTATCTAGTCATATTGCATCTCCTTTAGAAAGAGGCCAAGCACAACGTACTGCAGATCCCATTACAAACGCGCTCACTCCAGGACCTTTACAAAAGCTTATCAAACCTCCCAGCAAAAGAGCTCTTAGGTTTTCAAATATCTGCCAGCAACCTGGTTTCTTAATTGCAGTGCCGTTGTGGGAAGTAAAGTGAAAGGCTGCCAGAAGACGCGGTCTCAACGGCAGCCCTGTTATCTTTATCAACAGCTCCAGCAGTTTCATTCAGGAACTAAAATAAAAACGAAGGCAAAACTTTGAGCCCAGCTGAATTCCTCAACCCTCAGCGTTTTTCAGTTCATGTGTATGTCTTCAGATGGTCAGAGCATGGTACTCCAGGGTGTGAGAAACTAGAGTGGTGAACTCAACTTCTCTGGGGTATGAGCACCTTGGTAGAGCTCAAGCAGAGGTTAAGCCTCAACCACGCTGAATATTATTTGAAGCAAGTGATACCAAAGAAAAAGTGAACTACCAAGACTTCAGAAATTGCACCAAAAAGTAGCCAGACCTTCTTGTTCCTGTGTTATCTCTAACATCTCTTCTGATATTTTCATCCTCTCCACCTGGCTTCCCCAGCCTCTGTAGCATCTTACCTTGCTCAGCACACAGGACTGCCACCAGCAGGGCAATGAGCAAAGCCTTCATGGTTGTTGCACCCTCAGAGCCTGCACAGTGTGGGGTTGGTGCACCATCGAAAGGTTTTATACTGGGACTGTTTTTGCTGTGACTTCCTTTGATTACAGCAATTTGAGGGTTTGGGGAGTGACATGGAATCAGCGCTGGGTGTGTTTGTGCGTAGGAACTAACCCATCACACGCAACAATCACTTCTACCTCTCCCTCAGATCCAATCTGTTATTCCAAGACAACTCCTGCTGACATCGTCCATGTGGATAATTAGAGGAATGATTTATGACTCCGTCATGGGAGTCCCTTCTTACTGGCTAGGGAAGAACACGAAACTTGGAGGCAGCTGTGCCAGTCTGGTGTGTCTCATTGCTTTCAAGATAGGCATCGTCTGGCATCCTCCATCATTTCCCTCTGCCATGGTTCAACAGCTAAATATCTGTAGTACTGGAAAGTGACAGAGGAGGGGAAAAAAAAAAAAAAAAACAGGGATTTTCACTGGATTGCCCACAGTCATTCCCAATTAACTCACTTGTATTAAGGAAAGTTCTTTAAGCAGAAAAACATTCTGTTGTAGCATTCTTCCAACACAGCTGCTTGTGTCAAAGAGGATGTCAAGATCCCAAGCAGGGATGGGGTCCAGTGCTCTTATTTGCACTTTTTCTCTGTCCTCCAGAAGAATCTGGAGTTTCCAAGCGACAATATTTGTTGCTACTTGTGGGCTCTGTCAGGTTTTTCCAGTCCCTGGTGTCCTCCCCAGTCCACCCAGGCTCCCTCCTTCTGCTTCCACAACCACGCTGTCACCTCTTGCCAAATGGCTCAGGGTGTAGCGGAGGCAGAAAGTGCGTGGGAACAGCTGTGGGAGTTAAACTGGGAATGACTGGGAGTGAAAATGGCAAAGAAATGAAACAAGCTCTGGTCAAGAAGAGATCTCAGCAGATGAACTCTCTTCAGAGAAAGAAAAGACCAAGGAAAGTTCAGAAGCAAGGTTTGAAAGGTTGTGAACCATGTGGAAACAGAATAAAGAGCATCCAGTTGTTCTTTCTTTTCCCCAAATTGCTCCCCAAGATGTTGGCTATATTTTTAGGATCCTATGCAGATGGCTCCTTGCCCAGCCCCTGCAGCTGGTCTTTTGCTTCCAGCCATTCTTCTTTTGCCCAGCTCCTCATTTTCTACAGCATCTTCATCCCCCAATGATTTCTGTCTCTGCTTTGCCCATACCAGGGCGGAGATGATGAACACCCAGTTTTCAGAGTCCTCCACTCCACATTTACCCTGACCTTGAGCATGAATCTTTAATCATCTCTTCTTTTAGCAAGGTTGTGAGAGTCCCACATGACAGCTAATGCAGCAATTATACTTAGGAAACAATCTGTGAAAAAGCCATACTCTCTGCACAAGACATTGTAAAAATGCATGCATGAGTGACATCAGGAAGGAAATATAAGCTGCTAGAGTGTGGGTGGAAAGGGTAAGTATGATTTCACGTTAGTTTTCCTTGTAGTGGCCAGGCTCCACATGGCCAGCTGGCAAAACGGAAAGCAAAACTTCTTTCCCATCCATCCACATCGAAAATCCAGAAAAGAAACTGAATTATGGCCCTTAATCCAGCTCATCTTGTAGCCAATCGAGCAGAAAAAATGCGGCTGCTCAGCAGTAAGAAGGAAGAAATGCACAAACACAGCGCACAACAAAAAGGAGAAAGGCTTTGAAATTAAAACAAATAAATGAGCAGTAAATAAATGACACTGTTAAAGCAAAGTGCAGCAGAATAGAAAATCTACAAGTGAGAAATGGGCTGTGGGAAGTGGAAATGTGAGAAAGCATTTAAATAGATTAGAGAGAGGGAAGGTTAGTAATTATAAACAAGATTAATATTTCACCCAGAACTGGAAAGAGAGAAGGAGAGATCTGAGAAATATTGGTATAAAGCAAAATAAATCAGAGCAAACAGACAAAGCTTGAGAGGGGAAATAATTAAAGACAGTCAAAGGGAATGTAAGAAAATGGGATGACAGTGAAGGCTTGGTCCTTCACCATGTCCCCTGTAGTGGCATTACTTATTGCTGTGCAAAGTGCACATGTGGTAGTGTGCAGACACTGTTTAGGTATTAACCACAGCCCTTCAAGGTCTGAGGAGCATTTTCTATAGCTCCACAACTCCCAGTTTAACCAGCTGCTGCAATCAGACTGCAGGGTGTCCTGTGGAGCCCGGATGCAGAAGGCATCTAGAGCATCACCTGGCCCCTATCCATGTGTCCCTGAAGGAGAAAACTGCAAAAGCTTTCAGGCCCAGACCAGGGTCTGGCCAGGTCCCAAAACATGCTATTCTTGCATGCTGTTGCTATTGCAATCACGCCCAGGGCCACTGCCAGGGCTCTGGGCTCTCACCCATGCACAGGGTCCAAATGCCTCTTAAAGCACAGAGCAGCTCAGTTTTTAAAGCAAAGGGAGAAAAGGCTGTAAAAAAAAAAAAAAAAAAAAAGCAGGAAGAAGACAAGTGGGGCAG
The DNA here is from genome assembly GCA_013399715.1 of Alectura lathami. NCBI lineage: Eukaryota > Metazoa > Chordata > Aves > Galliformes > Megapodiidae > Alectura > Alectura lathami. Next base: position 74,280 of record VXAV01008920.1, on the reverse strand, counting down.
GGGGCAGAGAAAATAGTGGCAGGAAGCTTTAGGGAAGATGAAAAGGAGGAGAATGTTACAGCTGCTTTCCCAAGGATATCAAAATAAAGGGCAGTGGGATAAAACTCCTTGCAGAAAGTGGGCTAGGTGGGTGCAAACCTGATGGTACCATGGAGGGTACTGAAGAGTTAACAGAGCCTGGGAGTTTTATGGACGAAACCTTAACCCACTTTGTATTTGGCAGTGGTCAGCAGGCCTGTTTGTGCCAGGCCTTGGGAGCACATTGTGAAAGGCTTGTCTCCTTTTGTGTAACTGGATCAGAGACAAAGAATGTTTTCAATCTGTGCTGGAGCAGCTATGTGGAATAAACTTCCAGGTCTGAGGGCTTTTTAATGTCAGCTCCCCCCACTTTTTCCTTTTTTCTTTATGAAGGGTGGCTCCACTAGCAGTCCAGAAATTCCCCATTTTTAGTTCAAGGTTGTAAACTGCAGCATCAGTGGGAGAAAGAAGAGACCATGGGACAAGAAGAGAAGGAAGCAGCCGTGAGTTGGTGTTCCTGAGTCATGCAGACAGAGCACGCAGGGCAAGCCATCGAGCTCAGCCCCAGATAGCATCAGGCTGGTCTGGTGGTGTCCTCTCCTCCCTCCTCGACTGGTCAGGCAGGGCTGCATGTTTCATTGCAATGGCAGTGGGGTTAGGTGAAGAGGGATCTGACCTGGTAGGCTCCAAACAGGACAGAGCTCCTCAAGTCAGCCTTGTGGCAGGTGGTGGAGGCTATCAGACCTCCAGGTAGAAAGCACAGGGCTAGCCCAGCTCCACCACATCTGGCTGAAAACCAGATGTGACAGCTGTGTTTGTCACCAGAAGCCTTACATTGGTCACAAGAGGTGACGAACTTGAGACCTTTGAGACCACAGCTCTCTGCCTAGTAGGTACCAAATCCATTTTCCCCCACGCTCTTAAACTCCAAAGTCCTAAGAGATAATTCAGCCCCATCAGCCTGGGAGACGTCAAACAACACCATCACCCATGGGGTCAAATATCCTGAGTCTGGAGAAGAGGAGCCTCGGGGGAGACATTACTGCTCTGTGCAGCTCTCTGAAAGGGGGCTGCAGTGAGGTGGGGGTCGGCCTCTTCTCCCAGGTAACAGTGATAGGACGAGAGGTGATGGCCTCAAGCTGCACCAGGGGAGGTTCTGGTTGGATATTCGGAAAAATTTCTTCTCAGAAAGTGGTCAGGGATTAGAACAGGCTGCCCACGGAGGTGGTGGAGTCTCCATCCCTGGAGGTGTTCAAGAAACATGTAGCTGTGGCACTTAGGGATGTCCTGGCTCAAGGGTCAGATCCAGACCAGCAAACAGGGCACAAACCCAGCCCCATCCATGCCATCAGACCATGAGCTCACTTTGGGCACACCCCAGCCAGCAGCCTTCACATGGGGCTGCTCCTTGCAAGCAATTTGGAGGTCACCAGCCTGTTGGTTGAGGAAAGAGGTTATGGATGCGAATCATCCTTCTTGGATCCAGGGCCAAAAGTCACTGCTGCAGTCAGGAGGAGGGGATACTGGAAATCCTCAGGGTCTGAAGGAAAAAGGACAGTTGGGAAGAAGAAAAGGTGAAAGAGAAAATCCCCTTGGTATACCCCCTAAGGAGTTAATGCCACTCCTCTCCAAGGAGTACTCCACTGGCCACAATGGTGTTTGGTGAGAAATGACCGTCCTCAGCTTTATTGAAGCTGCACTTGTTACACAGCTCAGCTGATAATTCTCATATCTGCCACAGCTTTTCCCCTGAAAGGGGGCATTTCCTCTTGTCCCAGGTCCAGCCCTCCCGATGCTCTTTCACAGGAACAGTCAACACACAGACACAGAAATGGAGTCACACCCTCTGCAACATGTTTATGCCGGTACTGACAAGTGGTTCTTTGGTATTTCTTCTGAAATTTTGGGTTGCAATAAGCACCTGAACCGTGCCGGTACAAATGATAAGGAAAAGCCAATCAAAAACTTTTCCACAGATGATTTTGGCCATCCTCTGCAGGAAGAAAATACGTGATATCGCAGCTGTCTTTCTGACGACTGCTATTGTTTTGTCTTTTTTCTCCAACAAAAATTCAAGGTCCTGGAGTCTCACGGTGGTGTAGAGAGCAGTTGTTTGGAGCTGACAGGCCAGGGATTTGTGAGAGAAACCCATCTGTGACACAGCTGTGTCTTGTGAGATTGTCCACAGACATCCACAGGGATACCAGAATCTCAGTATACTTGTCCATTTTCCTTCTGTAAGAAATACAATTTCCCTTATCTACCCATTATAAAGGCTCCCAGCAGGCCACACACCCCCTCCTTCCCCAGAAGGCAAGGAAACAGTCACGATTCTCAAAATTGTTCTTTTTTTTTTTTTTTTTTTTTAATTAGCTTTAGGTTCCTGACTCATCCAAAGCTTTTGAGTGATGGCTATTCCGGGGCTGGAAATACCCTCTGCTGTGCAACCTGATAGCTAAAATTTCCAAGATGAGAGCTGGGAGTGAAATGAGAAAAATTCCTTTCTCTCTGGCTGGGGAAAAGCTGTAATGAGCTCCATAGACAATCTGTCTTCTGTTCATTTGTTTTAGGAACTCTGGGTCTGACTTCGTGCAGGCGAGACCCATCTGGGAGCAGAAAAACTCAGCACATGGGTGGCAACATCAGGATGTTTCTCTCCTGACCCACTCCTGCTGACCCAGCCAGGTGCGGCATCCAAACCCCAGCTGCATGGTGAGAACAAGATGTTTGTTACGTCTAGAAACTTGTCACACCTTGGGTAATAGCCATTCTGAAACCTCCACAACCACATCACCAAAGGAAGCCAAGGAGGGCAAGGAGAGCAGGGTTGTCCCTGCACGAGGAGAGCCCACAGCAGGAGGAGGAGGAGCTGTGGATGTAGGTAGGAAACATCCTAGCTGAAACCATCCCAGCCTGATGGGTGTGTTTGGCAGGGTGGAAAAACAAACAGCAGGATATCTGGGAACACAATCGGAATCCTAACAGGGCAAGCAAAGGGTATTTTCCCATGAGGGTTAGCCAAAAATTTGAAGTTGTATGTTTGCTTTTACTTTCATAAAAATATCATTATTATTTTGGAGAAGTATGGTTTTGCTGGGGTATATTTGCACTGGTGGTCAGGCAGAGGGAGGGAAAATGCATCGTTCTGCCTCAAGAGCACTGCAGCACACTGCAGCTGCAGCAGCCCTCCCAGGCTTTGGTTCTTCTCCCCCCTGTCCCTGCTGCTCCGGCTCATAGTGAGACGCTCCCTTGCCACGATCAGTCCCATCCACTGGTGAAGCAGCCCCTCTGAACCCAGCTCTCCAGCCACACAGCACAAACAAAAGCTTGAAAACCTCACGGATGACAGCCTGGGAGGGGCATGGGAACCAAAAGCCACCCACGCCATGCCAGGTTTGCAATACCAGGGTGGAAAAGCCACCTTGAGTTTGTGGCCACCTTTGTGCTTGCCAAGAAAGGGACATCGTCGGAGCAATTCGCCCCAGTTTGATTGCATACACTGAGTTTTGATCCATTCCCAACTTGAGAAGCATGCTCAAAATCATTAGAACAGGAGAGTGGTGGGTTTTGCTCCTCAGCCCGCAGTAGCTGCAGTGGCTGCTTTGCCTTGAAGCAGAAAGCTGCTGCAGGAGCAGGGCAGGGGGAAGCCAATAGGGTCTCCTCTGGGAAAAGAGGCCTCATGAAGCTTTCCATCATCTGAAAGGACAGGGAAACACTCCCTTTTCTGAGCTGTCAGCACAGCCCTTGGCATCAGGCACTGTTTTTACTCGCAGCTGCTCTCTCCTGCCTCCCTGCACAGAAGAAACCCCATTTTTGTTCATTCTAAAATGGATTTGAGTTGAAGGAAAAGCTAGCAGAAATGATTGTGGGGAGGGATCAGCCCAGAGACCTGTTTTGAAGGCAAAACCTCACTCCTCATCCTCCAGGCACAGCTTTCACAGCAGGAGTGCAGGACGTAGCCCAGGCCCAATGGGCCATTTGGATATGGCCATTCCAGTAAATGCTTGGGAGATGCTGAGGACCACTGGTGCAGGTTTCCTTGGAAGCAGGAGAGCATCTCAGGCAGGATCAGGTTTCCGACACCAAATCTTGGTGATGGTGGATAATTTGGGAAATGAAATTTGGCCAGATCCAGCAACTTTTCAAGCCTTACTTCCCTGAATCCTTCAGCCCCACAATGGGAGCAAACCTTGTTGGGAGCATCTATCTCCAACTACATCCAACCCAGTGGCACAGCAAGTTTTCCCCACACAAGGGAAAACCTTGCACTGCTCTGAGCATGGGGAAAAGAGATGCAGAGCAGCCTAGGGAGGTTTTTAAGCTGTGGAGAGGGGACAAAGGACCACCCTCCCTTCTGACTCACCACTGATAGCATCCAGCTGGGAGCTGGGTGAGGCAGTCTCCCAGCTTTTGCAGGGTGGTGGATGTCTTCAGATCTTCTCCTTGCTCTCATTTCTGCTGTAGCATTTTGCTCTGTCCTCTGCCTCACCCACGCCAGTGCTGGGGAGGAGGGGAGTGTGCCTGACAAGGAGAGAGGCAGGTCAGCAGCAGCACACAGCCATCCTACTGCCTTTAGAGGTTTTTCTGAGGATGTGGGGCTCTACATCTAATTCTACCATTGGGATCTTCCCTGGGGATCAAATCCTGGCCTCAGAATCGCTTCTCTGTGCACTGCCAGGAGCCCTGTGATTCAATATGAGTCCAAGGAGTGTTGAACCCCTTCAGAGGGGTTTTAGTCCATGACCATGACACTTGTGCCCCTGCTGACATCAAATCAAGCTTTGGCCAAGCACCAATGCACTGAGCAAAATCTCACATGTGATGGGAAAGCTAGGCTGTTTGCATGCTCACCTCCTAACAGAGCTCCAAACAAAATCTTCTTAGCACACAATGAGTCAAAGAACAGCATTTCTGGAGGAGGGAGTGATGTGGGAGCAGTCCTGGTTTTGCCATAACAGATTTCTGCATTGCGTGATGGAGAGGATGTGTTCACACCGGTTATAGCAGCACAGTGCTGCAGGATCTGAGCTTTGGAGGGTGTAAGGGTTAAAGAGAAGGTTAAACCCCACGGATTAGGGGAGAAAAAAAGGGAGGGCAGAATTTTCATTATTTGTTGGCATGGTAGGTTTGCAGGTGCCAGTCTTGTCTTTTGGCTGTTGCCATTTCTAAGAGGAATGGAGGAAGTTGGTGGACTTTAGTATTAAAGGGGAGGGCAGATGTTAAAGGAGTCACTGCAAAGAGGGAATGTGCAGAAAAATCAGGAAGAGGGGACAGAATCACCCATAATGGCACAGACCCATCCAGTTTGATCCCCTTGTCACTCCCTAGGCCAGGGGACCTTGCAGGCACCAAGAAAAAATGTTCCCTGCATCCAGCCCAGCAGTTCCGGGCACTCCCAAGAGCACCATGGCGAAGGACAGGGATTTGCACCCTACTTCCAAGCAGCCCATAGCACAGGTTGCGGACTGAAATCTTGCAAAGCTTGGCACCAGCTTTGTGTTTCAGATGCTCGAGCATCTGAACAAGCACCCCAGGAGCTGGTATGGCTCAAAGAAGAACAATCCTACACCAACAAACAGAAGCACGTCCGCGGCCGCCGACAGCGTGGGAGCAAGCAGGACCCTGGAGGCTCGCCAGGGCTGCTCGAGGCTGCAGCCGTCCTTCCCTGGGCAGCTTCCAGCAGAGCCCTCGCAACCCTTGCACGGCAGCTGGTTTTCCTTCCCTTGGAAATTGCTCTGGCAGCACTGGCGTTCCGCATTCAGTAGCCAGTCTGGTGCCGTACAGAGGCACCAGCTCCCTCTCGTGGGCTTAGATCAGTTCTCGGTGCTGGAAACCATCCAGAATTTCCCAGGAAAGTGAAGTTCTTTCTTTCTCATTTTTTCTTTTTTGAATATTCTCTGAATATTCATGAATGCAAAGTGGAAGCTATGTGGGAATGTGCCGACTTCTATCAAGCTTCCAATAATTACAAAGTTTTATTTTCCCCATAGTCTCACTGACTGTATTTTTATTTCATCACTGATCCAAAGCAACTAATTTGGAGAATCACCTCAAAGTGCCCAGCTCTTTGCTAACTCAGCTTGAGGCATCCAGCATTTACATACATTAATGAAGGCCATGGTGTGAGTTCCCAAAGGTTATTTCACTCCATAGTGGTTGAAATTAAGTATGGTCTGTGAAGTCAAAAGTGAAGGAAAAATAAAAATTAGCCCAGCTTTTTTTTTTTTTTTTTTGGTACAACAAACAAAAACGTGGTTTGACCCCGTATCGTGCTTGGGAAATGCTCTCATTCCAGCTTCTGGTTTAGAAAACTTCTGGTTTCCCTAAAGAGCTGGATTTTCCCTCAAAGCTGAATGTCCCAGCAGAGTTCCCACCTCAGCCCCCAGTAGGGAGGTGGCATGAGTCCGAGGAGATTTTTGTCTGTCTTGCAGCACACCCTGGGACTTGCTGAGGAGGACCTGGTACTTGCTTCCCTCTCCCTTCTCCCCAGGTTGCATGACCCAGCAGGTCTCATAGAATCACAGAATGGTTTGGGTTGGAAGGGACCTCAAAGATCACCTGGTTCCAACCCCTCTGCCATGGACAGGGTTGCCAGCAGGGTCTCACCAACATCCCAGTCACGCTCACTCACCACCCCACAAAGCAAACAAGGACCTAACACCACGCCCTGAGCCCTACAGAGGTTTGGGCAGCAGATCAATGTGGCCACTCTTCAGAAGGGTGGTTTGGGGTTTTCCTTCCTGCCCTGATGCTCATCTCATTGCCTCGAGTGGTGGTGGCCACAGAGAGGCCTGGCTGCCCGCATCCACTCCTCGCCCTCATCTTTGCAAGGCTCAGCGGCTCCAGATGGCTTCCAGCACTCCTCCAGCCTTGCCCACACACTCACAGCTTGGTGCAGGGCTAAATTTATCACTTGGGTTTGGCTGTTGGAGGCTGCAAGCTGGTAGCTCTGATGCTGGAGGAGAAGGGTGACAATAACATGCAGCAGATCTGACTGCCCTACAGCCTGGCCCCAAACCTGCTACATCACAACTCTCCTTCCCTCCATCCAGCGAGGCACTTAGGTATTTAAACAGCTACTTACCACCTGCAATCAAGCATTTATTATGTCACTTGTAATTGCGTGTTTCTTCATCCCTATGCTGCATGCCCACGCCAGCTCCAGCCACTGAAAAGATGCTGTGTTTGCTTCGTGCCATGCTTGGGCCCTTTTTTTTCTCCATGGATCTTTCTCTGTTAGCCCTTTGGGGGATAACAGCCCCACAGCTGGCTGGTTGGCTCTCACCTTCCCAAGTGCCTGCAATAATGCTGTGCCCAGTCTCTGCAGCATCTCTCTCACCTACAGCCTGGACCACAACTTGGAGTTGTTCCTTTCATGCTGTGCAGTGCCCTAAACAACTGGAGCATCACATCTGAGCCCTGCCTTCTGCCTCTGTCACTTCTCCCATCACATCTTTGACTATCAGAGAAACTCAGCGCAGGCTGTCAAACACAGCTAGCTCCTTCAGACCCCGTGCACAACCCCTTTCTGCTTAGGATCCTCCAAGCACTTTTCCAGCCCAAGGGATGAGTGCTTCCTTGCCCAGCAACACAGCAAGGGGCACAAGCAAAGGCTGCAATCCCCCTGAAACAGGGAGAAACCACATCACAGCAGGATGGGGGGAAACAGAACAAGCTGCTAGAATCCCTCTCGACCCCAGTATGCTCTTCCCCTCCTGTCCATTCCATCTTGTCCATAGGACTAGAGGGGACTGGTGCAGCAGTGCCCATCTCAAAAGGGTAAATCCAGTTTTGAGATCCACAGGGTAATTTTCTGGACAGCCTCATCCTTGTGCTAATGATTATCATCTCTCTGTGGACTCCATCAACTCTAATTTCTGATCAAAATTAGTGGTTAGAAATTGCACCTACTTTTTTTTCCCCCTCCCTGTACAACTCGGAGGAGGAATTACCCCCAGGGTGGTTTTGCTCCATGGCAGGAGGGCAGATTTCGATGCCCTGGAGCTGCAGTGCCCTTTGCTCCTTACCTATGCCCAGGTTGATTTATTTCCCCTTATATTCACAGGGTACAAGAAGTCTTTTCTGCAGCAAAGACAGACCAAACCAAGCAAAACCAGACAGTTTTTCTTTAAAACAGCAAATATATATATATATATATATACACTGTGTTTTCCTGCAGGCTGCAGGCGACTCTGTCTCTGCTGCTGCAGGAAGCGTAAATCCAACGCAATGAAATATTAATTATTAGAGTCTGCCCAACTGGGATTCCTCAGTGCTTTCAGAAAGCTGAATAATTCTGGCACACTTGGAAAAAAAAAAAAAAAAAAAAAAAAAGTCCTTTTTTTTTTTTTTTAATGTAAAATTTTTTTTGGGGGAGAAAATAA
>VXAV01008920.1:31458-65872 GCA_013399715.1 Alectura lathami | reverse complement strand
GGAAAAAAAAAAAAAAAAAATAGGGCATGAAAAAGATTGTGGTCTAATGAAGAGGTAAAGGGAGGTGCATCCGTCAGCACAGCTTCTTCAGCCCGGAGATCTGTCCTTGCAGCTTGGCATAGCTGTGAGAAGGAGGGGGTAAAGGAAAAGCAGAAGTTGATTAATAAAAGAGAGCATGCATCTCTGAAGGCTCCCGTTATGCAGCACTTCAGAAGGAGGCATTCATCCCGAGCAGTCACAGGCACTGGCCCAAGGGAGACGCACTTAGCACGGCTCAAAGCCCTTTTTGTGCCCCTTGTTTACCAGAGCATCATCCTCTGGCTGAGTAATGCTTTGCAGATTTGCAGACTCAGAGGGCGATTGTAAAGTGGGTCCTGGGCTGCAGATGTGCCCTGTTTTGCTCGTGGGGGCTGGTAGAAGGGTTCAGCATCCAAATCACAACCCCAGCTCTGAGAAGAGCTCCTCCATCCCCTCAGCTCATCCAAGTTTATGCATTTCCATTCTCCTCCAAAAAAGTGCTGCCTGGGAGGAGAGAAAGATGTTCAGCAGCACCTCTGGCAATAAAGAATCCCTGAGCTCTCATTGTCACCATTCATTTTTTCAGCTTCCTTTTACCCTCTACTATCTGCATCTTCTGATAAATCTGCAGTCTCTGAAATAACTGGCCTCTCAAAAATCTGTATTCTCCACTTATAAAATCCTCCAAATGTTCCTTCACCTGCTAAATCAAATGTTGCAAATACTTTTCACTACCCTGCAGTTGCTTTGGACACATTGCCATGAGGTAGGTCCTGGGGAGTCAAGTCACTTGGCCCAAACAGCAGCCACAAGTGAGCAAGGCAACACGAAGAAAGGGATGACCAACAGCTGCTGGAGGTGGAGGTAGGGAACGAAGACTGCAGAGGACATGTACAGATAAGCATCATTTTGATTTAAAAAAAAAAAAAAGAAGTGGCACCACTGGCAGGGCCAACAGGAACAGGGATGTGAACCAGTGGTGGCACAGGGGTTGTCACCATCACTAGCTGGGGACCAGGAGCAAGAGGCTGTGCAGAGGGGGTGCAAGGGAGGAAAGCTGTGGTTGCAACCCGAGACGAGCTCAGGATTTTGTACTCTGGACAAGCTTTCCCCTTCCCCAGCAGCCGCCTTGTGAGTTTGTCCAATTTGCCTTTCAAGTTGGCACAGAGAGGTTGTTAAGTCTGGCCCACACTCTGCCGCAAGGCCAGGAAGCTGCTGTTTGCTGTGTGGCTCCCAGCTGCACCCAAGACAAGGAGAGACTGGAGGAAAAACCCCTCTAGAGATGCACAAGCCATGCAGAAGCAGCATCTGCCTCCTCCAAGCTGCAGGGGACACAGCACGGCTGCTTCTCCATTGAGCTGCTGGGGTAACAGAGCTGAGGCATGAGAAGCAAGCGAGAAGCTCCAGGTTGAGAGGCAACACAGAGCAGGAGGTGGTGAGCATAACACTATAGCTGCTCTGCAGCATGGTGTCCATACCCTCCTGGGGGAATCTGACCATGCTCTTCAAGCCATCAGGAGCCCCTTTCTGCCACTGCAGCTGAGCAAGTGAAGGAGGACACTGGTTCAGGAACCCCAACATCTCATGGTCGAGCTAGCCTGGGTCCCGGGCAGGCACTCAGGTTGCACAAGAAGGTCTGACAGCAGTACGAGGTGTAGGTAGCCAAGCCCAGGACGAAGTTGTGGTGTGGACAGGTCTTGGAGCACTTCTTGGTGATCCTCTTCCAGAAAGACAAAGAGCCTTGTCCAAAGGAAAGAACAGTATTAGTGATGAGGTTTCCTGAGTGCTCCTTAATCTCCTAGAGGACAGTGTCCTCCTGTCCCAGGGACAAGCACGGTCAATGAAACCAGTCCCAATCCCAACCACCACAGCCCATTGATTGCTGGGACCAGCTACACAAGGCATTCAGTATCTCTGCTGGGCATCCAGCACTTCCCAGCATAGACCCTCATATGTTGAGGCTTTCTTAGGTGTATAATGGCATACACAGAATCACAGAATATCCTGAGCTGGAAGAGATCCACAAGGATTATCAGATCCAGCTCCAGAAACAATGCTTCTGCCTGGGCTGAAAGCACATTTCCAGAATTCTCTGGAACAAGAAAATAATTTTATTCCCTTCTGTATCTCTCTAGATCTTCTCATCTATCTTGGCTACCTGCTTCTTTTCATCTCCCTGTCTAACCAAGGCCTGAATTTCTTTATTCTTCCTCTGAAGACTCCTTTCTTTATCTCTGAGTATCCCCTACCTTTTCCATGCAGGCATAAAACAAAAAGGAGGATCGCAAGGTGTGTTAGGGAGAAGGCTTTCAAACCCTGCAAGCTTCAGCACTGCCAGGTTGGGTTAGCAAGGTCTCCACCTCCCACACACGCTTCCCCATGACTCCTCACCTCATCCATCCACAAAGGATAACCATAAAAACCCAGGCAAAAACCCCACAAACCATTCCTGAGTCCCCAACGTACCAATTCCTACAGAGGCAACATTCGTCACGCAGTACTCATCGTTGTCAGGGCACTTCTTGGCCTTCAAACAGCTCCAGTTGCTTTGCTCCCACTCACAGGTGTAGCAATACAGGGCATTCGCTGCTGGAGGAGACACAGGGTATGGAAAATGAAGACAAAATGCTACGACTCCTGGTAGCAAAAAATTACCACTTTCATTCAAATGCACGGCAAGCAATTCTGCTGAAAATGATGAGTTTGTAAGACCCACTCTGCCCTCTGCACACTTACACCCAACACATGCTCCCAGGCGCATGCACCTGCGCATACACCTTCAGGTGCTGCCCCTCCTGCCCTGCACTCAAAACACAGCACAATGAGGCCAAGGACACTGGGTTTGATATGATGCAAGGAGCAGGGAAGGCCAGGATCTGCTGCAGGAGTCTACAGGGATGGCCCAGCGCTTGGGTTCACCCTTTCTAGTTGCTGGAGACGATATAAATTAGGCTGTAGCCTAATAGGGCAGTAAGCTGGTCCCATTAACTGGGACCTCCATGGCCTGAAGTAGTCAGTCTCCCACAGTAGTGTCTGTGGGTGGAACTTCAATGCCCTAAAACCTATGCTAATTTATGGAAAAAAAGACATTTGCCTCTTAGCTGTGTGAATTCAGCCCTCAGACATGTGCTGTCCAATACTTCATGTTTCACTGTCTAGGTTATCTAACCTGAGTTAAGGAGCTCTTGGCTTTAGTGCTGAAGACCACCTCTGTCCCTCAGGCCTCGTTAATGCTTGGAAATTTGTCAAGATCACTGTTCTGGAAAGTGAACTAAGTTAAATAGCAGAAAGGTATTCCTAGGTCACAATGAGACAGAAATACCTGTTCCAAGAAATTATTTTTTCTGCAGCAGATAATGTGGCAAACTTCCAAGAGCTGGCAAACCTTACTCCTCTCTACAAAATGAGGATGACATTTACTCACTTCGGTTGCTTAAGTTTCTACAGAGGCTCTAGAACCATATATTTTAGAAGGCTCAGATTTCATTTGCAATCTCTTTGTGAAATAAACTACACCATCTATAATGCAAATAACACACAAATATTCCTCTCCACCTAATATCCCAGCATAAATCTTATCCCATACAGCCCACCACCCAACTTCTCCCTAATTCTCCAGCTTGACTCCAAAGTCTTCTCACATCATCTGAACAAACACACACACCGAAAAGCCTTTTAACAAAGACAGAAAATTGGTAACTACTTCCTTTCTTTTTTTTTTTTTTTCTTTTGGTCTTGCTTTCATAAAAATCCGGTACCATATGAGTTTATGGATAATAATCTAGTGGGAACCACGATACCTTACCTTGATCTGCACACAGGATCAAAGCCAGCACAGCAAGGAGGAAGGCCTTCATCTTCTCTCGGTCATCTCCACAGCCCAAGAGAAGAACCCTCATCTGGAGACAGGATATATATCTCACCTGTGTTTGGACTGAGTGATGATGAAGACAACAATTTTGAAAGAATGGGCAGGGATCATGTATTATTTGACAGGATAGGAATGCAGCATGTGGGTTGTTTTCTCACCTCAGCTTTGCCTTCAGGCTGGTCTGATGTGTCCGAAGATGAGTGAAAGCACCACTACACCAATTCATCCTATTTATTGCCTTTAATGCTTTAATGTCTCTATGGTCAGGCTTGTAAGCGCTCCCAATGTCTGAATGGGTTTTTTTGTAATGTTTAACTCCAATCTGATCATCACACCTGTGGCCAGAAGGTTCAGTGAAGGCATCTACTCAAAGCAAACTGGCAATAAGCAGCAAAATTTAATGGCTTCATCTAGGTGGATGACTGCCAGGTCAGAGCTGGGGAAGTCCCAGTACCTACAGTCAGGACAGATCTAGCTGTATACTCATGGCTGGCAATATAAACAGGAAATATCTGATAATTTCCTGTAGCCTATAAAAGTTGCTGGTTACCTCTAAAGTGCTAAACCCTCTACATTCTAGTTTTGAGAGCAACTGCAGCAAGGGAGCAATGGCTTTGGTGTCCAAACACAGGAGATGGCACACTGGAAGTTGGTTTCCAGCTTTGCTACACCTGAGCAAAGTATAAAAATAGCTTTGTGCCGCTTCTACACTGAGCATCCAGTGCAAAGTCCTGCTAGATACCAGTCAGATGTAAGGTTCCCAGCCCATACGATTTATCTGCCTGTTTATCTATTCAGGTGGAGCTGGAACTGTTAACTTCAGTCCTACTGGGGCCTCCGTTTGACTGCCTGTCCCACTTCTGCTTCCAAGGAAAGAGCTATCAGGAAGACTGGTGCAGGAAATCTGCAGATTTCTCCATGAATCACCATGTACCCAGCCACAAAAGAACAGAGAAGACAAAGCAGGAGCAGCCCCTTCAATTAAAGACACTTGGGCAATCAGCTGTCTGCTCACTCCTTCCTTCTCCACCCTGTAAGACTTGGTTTGCAGGAATCAGAACAGGGACCTCTACACAACGTAGGGTTTAGGAGTTGGAGCTGCAGAAGGAGAAGAGGAGGAGGCTCAGAAAATGTGCGGAAGAAAGAGCTTAGATGGAAAAGGGGAGGACAGAAATGCCTGGGAGCTTTAGGTCCTAGGCAGGAGATGGATGAGCATCCCTGAAGCAGGTGTCATGTGCATCTTGCACATTTAGGGCACCTGATGAAACCAATCATTGCTCATCAGAGTGAAGGTATGGCCAGAGGAATTTCAGAGGGATACCAAAACCCATGATACCTTCCTTTTTGAGGAAAAAAAAAAAAAAAAAAAGGAGGGAGGGGGGAGGAGAGAGTGGGGGAGTATTGGTTTTAGTTAGGTAATATTCAGGTATTTTTGAGGTTTCTCACTGGCTTTAAACTGCTGGGGCTACCAGCACCACTGACACGAAGCAGGATTAACAGGATGGTGAGGTCAGCCCTGATAACCCCACGAGCATCCACCATTCCTCAACAACAGACGCAGAGCTTCTGGGTGTGGAGAGGGCAAGCCACACCGCTCGCCCAGGAGATGACACCCTGCCAAACCGTGGCTGCTGGGGAAGGTGCGTCAGTCCTCCTAGATGTCACGAGGCATCAACCTGGAGAGCTAGACCCATTCCAGGGAACAAGGATTGCCCAGTGTGATTCAGAGTGTGGTGTCCTCCAGCAGGGATGACTCTTTGGAAGGATCTGGAAATCAGCCTGAGCAGCCAAGGCTGAGTGTCCTGCAGCAGCAACGGTCTAGGTGGGCAAGGAAGCAGTTTGCTTTAACCAGATTTGACTATTTTTTTTTTTTTGAGGGAGAATGGAAAAATAATTGTGCTTTTCTTCGATACGATTAACAAGGTGCATTATTGAATTATTATTTTTTATTTAACACAGGCCTTGCTAAAAATCAACATGAGCCTGAATTCTTCATGTCCCAAACCTCTGAAGGACTCTGACCCTTTGGCCTGTGGTTGCTCTGACCCCCATCTCCCACATGCTCACACCCTCCCTGGGTGCTGTGAAGGCGGTAGGGTGCTCACCATGGGAGTCCCACCACGGTGCAGAGATCTTCAGGTTCAACGACACAGCATGGGCAGCTGGGGCCAGGTTACACGGAGGTGTTGAAATCCTTCTGGGAATCTGCCCTATGGCTCCCTCTCTTTGAATCAAGCAAGGAAAATAGTGCCCCAGGGGCATCCCAAGTCTCCATTTACCCCATTAGCTAATTTTATGGTGTCTCTGAGACTCCTGTATCACCCACACCCCAGATGGGTCTGGATGAAGTTAAATACAGAATCACCCCTGTACTTGGGGCCGTAACTGGGGGATCCAGCTGTGATGCCCAAGCGTCACAAGGTGCAGAGGAGATCACCACCCTTCCAGCTGCCCCGAGGCTAGAACCATGCTGCAGAAAAGCTGTTACAGAAGCAGCTACATCTATGCCAATGACACATGCAGAGTCCAGTCACAGTTTCAAGGGCTGTCCCACAGCTTGGGGACAGTTGTCCATGCTGTTTAAACTGTTGGCATGGTCCTCAGCACAGTTTTGGCATGACCAGCCGAGACCACCTCTAGCAATTCTTGGGAAGGGTGCAGACCTTATCACAGGTCACACACACTTTCCAGTTGGTATTTTAGACTCTGCCACCTTAGTTCAGAGCTGCACGGGTGGATACAAGCTAACCAGAGGGCCAGACACAGGACCTTTTATTTGCTAATGTGCCTTCCCCATGGTGTCCCAACTCTTGTCGGGACCAGGGCATAGACAGTAAAATATCACAGAATACGTAAATTAATTATTTTTCAGATGCCTTCTGTGAGCCTTTGGAAATTTCTGCCTGGCTGAAGCAGTGGGAGACACACTCTGCTCTGCGGCTGTGCCAATCAGGATCGTATCTTCCTCCTACTCACCTCTAGTTGTTTAGCTCTCTGTGTAATTGCAGGAACAACCAGACCATGCTGCTTGCAAAACCCCAGCCCTGCTGTGAGTCAGCAATCAACAGAAATTTCCAAGATGGATGTTATTTATTCTCTTTTATTTCACGGTGGCTGCAGAGCCCTGTTGCATGAGAAGCTATAAAAGATTAATGGAGGGATCAAGTCAGGTTCAGGCAGGCCTTTCTGAACATCAGGAGAAATTCAGGGAACAGATGAGCAAAACAACTGGAGGTACCCAGGGACGAGGAAGGGCTAAGAGACTTGCATGGGTTATGTAACAGGAACCCAGAGAACGGACCTGCTAACACTGATCAGAACTGCAGCTCCCAGCACCAGGAAAGGACCTCTTCCCCTGGATGCCTCATTGCAATTGCAGTGGTCATGCCTGCAGCATTCATGAAAGGCGGGTAATACAGTGCAGTTTTGGCACCTATTGTTGATCACCTTCCACCAGTGAATGCCTAGATCAAAGGACAAATAAAACCAGCCCATGGACCTTTTTCACGAGGGCAAATCCCTATTTTCATGTGTAGAGATCACCCAAGTCTGTATGAGTTATGGTTCATTTCGCTACCCTCTGTGTCACTGCTCAAGCAAAGAATTAATGGGGTTTGACCCCTAACCCAGCGATATCCAGTTCTCCCAAAGCCCCAGCAATGGGGAGCATTTCAGACCCCAGGGCACTGGAGGAGAAACAGGGAAAGGACACAGCCTCGCTGAGAGCAGGTTTGGGACACAGGAGCATTGGGCAGCAGGGCTGGGAGGGCACAACCTAGATGGGTCATGGCCATGGGACTCACCAGCGTTGGTCTTCATAACAGGAGCCATGGAGGTTGTCTCCAGGAAGCTTGCAAGCACTGAGCTTTGCTGTTCTGGTTGGCGCAGACAGAGCACATCAACAAGTTGTCTGCAGGAGGGAAACACAGGCTGCTTGCATGAGGTCAAAGCAAGAAACCAGTTGGACCTGTTCCCATCTCTGTACAGGCCACAGGGCATTAAGTAAGACGTAGAGGGTTTGGCTGAGCAGTTCCAGCCCTTCTACTGTCCCACATCTCAAATTGCTAAATACTCACTTCCCCGCAGAGAAACCTTATCTCCAGGTGAGATCTCAGAGGCTTTCAGCAGATGTCGATATTCAACTATCCCACTACAGCATTTGACAAATGGGCACGGGGCCAGAACAACAGTAAAGGCTGCACTCAGATCTTAGCTCCTAGCTCAGCCATACCCACCACAAGAAGCGGAGCATTAGCTGTAGATTTCAAGATGGGATTGAGTTTGCAGCAAAAACACGAAGGGCTCTTTCTAGTGGTGTGCCATAGGAATAGGGAAGGTGACAGGTTTTGGCTTGCTCTCTGGGAGCAGGGCCCTGCTGTGACCGTGCAAAGGAGAGGCAAAGCTGACCATAAAGAGCAGCTCTTTATTCAAGTGGTCAACTGACTTCCTCAAGACCACTGGGCTTGGAATTTACAAATGTGACTTTTGCCAAAACAAATACCTGCTCTCACCCTCCGAAATCTTTGCATTAACCCTGGACACCTCACCAAAGTCCATGCAGAGGACAGCAACCAGAAACAGACGAGCTTCATTTTGGTTTGTTCTTCTCAGCCTGCATGGTCTCAGAGGCTGCAGCTTCTGATTCTTCCTGGAGTGCTAGCAGGGATGGTGGCCAGCACGAAGGCTAGTCCCTGGCTGGTGCAGGTCACCTGTGCTACTGATGCCCTGCACACTGGGCACCTCCTGGACCAAGGGGATCACACATTCTTGCAGAATTTTGCTGCAGTCCAGTACTCACATCTGTTGCTGGGGTTTTATGCACTGCCTTCGCCAAAGCATAGCTTGCTCAATACCCCAAAATGAGCCAAAACGAAAACAATTAGCACCAATTGCTGCAGTTCCTCTTTGAAAGAAGACAGGAGATTAGGAAGCGGTGGCCAGCCTAGGAGGAAGCAAGGCCACCAACGAAAGGATGAGAACTTTCAGACTTGCACTCTGTGCTAAGCGCATTGAACCTGAAGAGAAGGAGAAATGCATGCAAACTCTTTGAGAACTGGGACAAATGCTGCATGTAACCCAATGGCTGTACAGTTCTGATGGAGCAGTGGCACAGGCTGCCCAGAGACCTCCTCCTTGGAAATCTTTAAATGCCATCTGGACATGGTCCTGGGAAGCCTGTTGTAGGTATCCCTGCTTGAGCAGGAGTTGGACCAGGCAGACCCAGAGGCCCTTTCCAATCTCTGCCATTCTGTGATTCTGCTTCCTTCCATCTTTAGTTGCCCAAGCTGAGTCAAGGTTGAAGCCTTGGATTAGCGCTGGGCCACTAGGAAAGCTAACTTCCCCTAGGACCATGTAGATCTCCTTTTGGTGCACCATTTACCAGCTCTGTTACTACAGCTCTGAGTTCAACACGGTGCCAGCAAGATCAGGGGAGCACAAGGATACTGGAGGAAGATAAGGGGGAAGATGTTACGCCACTACAACCTCAAAATCTTGTCTTATGGGCAAAGAAACACACCATATATATATACACACTTTAAATACTTTTTTTTTTTTTTTCCCCCCTCTCCTTTCTTTGTTGCCCCTAAAACCAGCCTGGTCCAGCTCCAAGTCTGCATTTCTTCAGCTGACCATTTTGTGAGCTGTTAATAAATAGGAGGTCTCCAGTGCCAGCCTCAGCCCCATCTCTTCTCATTTTGCATCCCCACTTCTCCAGAACTCTGCTATTGTAGAGAAACATAGGTCTGGTACATTATGTCCCTGTGCATACAGAATAATGCATTGTTATTGCTATCTGTATAAACCCACAACTTGCACCACACAAAGATACATAAATTTAGAACAAATTAGCCATAGCCACCTGGTCAATTAGAAAAATTGCTCTTACAGCTCAGCCAAGCAAAACAAAGCCTCAGGCAGGTCAAGACAAGCTCAGTCAAAGCAAAACTAGCAAACCTCAGTCCTGAGGTCTTGCAAACTCAGTAAAAAGCTTACGGCCTGTTACTAGCAAAGGTAGTCCCAAATTAAGGTTCTAGGGGATAATAAACCCTCTTGCCTTAGACTCTAATGAGGGGGAAAATTAGTCTGAGCTATTTTATTTATAGAATTATGTATCCTGTTTATTTTTATTTTTTTTCCAGTGCATAGGAAGGTGCTATGAGGGCAACCCAGCACAGCTTCATGCAGAATCTCTTTCAAAGGTGAAAACAAAACAAACAAACAAAAAGGCTGAGATTATGCCACATACTTGAGTTAGGAAAAGCTCAAAATGAGGCCAGACCTATAGGGTCCCGGTTTTCATCTCTCATCCCCACCTTCGAGTCTCACCTCTGGAAGGGCAGACACCAGAATTTGTCTTTGCAGGCAGCCAGAGCCATCCCATGTCTGTTTTTGTGGGGAATCCTTTCAGGGTCCTGGCATCCCACTTGCACAATCTGCTTCCTTTTTCTGTGCCTACAGAAACAGGGACAGTGCTAGGTCCAAGAGTGCACAGGAAAGGGAGTAGGGGAGATTTAACCCCCCCCCAGGTTCTGCCTCTGAAGGTAGAATTTTCAGCACCAGGAGCTAACTACAGGAACTGTTGGAGGATGACTACCAAGAAGGAACTGTGAGCCCTAATTAAAACTCATTGCAATAATTCTCACCCCCTGCTTCTCCTTGTCAAACCAAGCCTTCGGGTGTTGAAAAGTCCAGCTTGAGAAACAGACAGATTACAGAGCACAGCCTTATAAAACAAAGAGCTCATTCACACACAGGTGACCCTTGGAAAGGGATTAGAGACCTCCCTGTCTGATCCACCCCCGTAGATAATTAACCTGCCCTACATGCAAGAGAAGGGGTGGTCCATATGCAACCCACCGAGCTAGAAACACAGTGTTTTTTGGGAAAAACATCAGCTATCCACCTGGCCATCCCTCCTTCACAAGCCTGCTGCCACACAGGGTAGCAGAAAGCTACCTTGGTTTGCAGAGATCTCGCATCACGCTCTTCTCAGGCTCGTGGCAGCAGAAGCCATTTATGACCCCTCTTGCAGCTACGAAGGCAGTTATTTAAAGGCTTATTTCTGAGCCAAACTGATCATTTATAATTGCAGGCTAATACAGGTTGGGATTAAGAATTGTAATTAAGCAATTTATTGGAATTCCTCATGCTCCAGCTCAGGATTAAGGTCTGGAGAAGCCGTTCTCAGAACTTGGGATGGGCTCAGCTGGGCTGAGCTCTTCCTGAGACTTTATTGTTCTTTTAAGTAATGCATGTGCTTGGCTAACCAAAAACACTGCAATTATGGCTAAAAAGAAGCCATAGGAAGAAACAGCCTACACGTGTCCCACAGGGGGTAAGCAGATGACGAGCGATGGGCAGCCATCCTCGTCCCAAAGCCACACACAGTCCCAGCAGAGCACAAACTTGATATCCTGGAGCTCATGCTTGCACCAGAAGCCCTTCCTCTCCCCCTCTTAGGCTGCCTTTCACTTTAGCACAGGCATCCAATTTCTCATAGGTTAATCATTTGCTTTCCTTTGCGGCCACTCTCCTTGGCTCCACATTTACAGATGTGGCCTGTCCCATGGGAGCTTATTTTACAGCAGACTGAACTTGGCTGACTGTTGATGGACACAGAGTACAAGAGCATGAAGGCAGGGAGCTCCTTCAGCATTTGTTTTATTTACTTCAAACCACAGCCATGATCTCCTCCTGCTAAAGGGGACTGGAAAAGAAAGTAGTTACCTTCAATACATGCAGAGGGAAAAGGGCAGAAGCACAGCAGTGACAGTCTCACTTTAATGTTATTGTTTCTTCTCATTTTGACAAAACCCACTCCCTTTTAAATTTTCTATTCCCCCCCCCAGTTTTGCAACATCAGGCTTCAAGGAAACAAGGTAGGGGGAGAGAGAAAATCCCTCTGGCAACCCTTCGCGTTCCTCTTCCTCACATCCCTGCAGGGGTTTCCCACCTCTCACCCATCTGCCAGACTACAGCTGTTTTGTTTCCTCCTCAATCCAGTGCTCACCAGGGAGCAGATGCAGAGTGCAAGCAGCAGCTCAACAGCAAACGCTCCTCACTGAGGAGCTCGTCACACCCACTTCCCTCTCTGCAGCAATTAAGATGAATCAGCCCAAAGCCCATCTCTCTGAACAACCCACAGGCGAGCAAAGGCTCCGTCATTAAGCAGATGGAAGACCAGCTTTTGATGGCTGCCCTTCCTCAGATCACCCACCAGGTCCCTTCTCCACCCAACACTGCCCACCCTGCTGCCAGCCCGGATAGAAAGTGGGAAGCAGTTCCAGGAAATGGGAGGCTGATGTGTGTCTTTCATCAGCGAGGATCAATAATCCGTTGGCTGTGCATCAGGAGGTTGACTCATCCCCAGGAGAAAGCACAATGTGGGAAGGTTGCTGATGAGCTGCAGCTCAAACCAAGGGCTTCAGGTTCTGCAAAGGGTGCCACAGCACGTTGGCTTTCTGTTCCTGCCTCTTCTGGATGCTGACACAGGAGTGACATGCAGGGATGGAGCCCTGTTTGGGCTTCCAGCTGACCAAGGGAAGGGCATTGTAATAAATATATGATGATTTGCTGTAATATACAGGGGGGTCCCTTGTACACTAAAGGGAAGAACCCTTGAACATAAGCAGAAAACCTGCTTGCAAAGCTAGTAGTGCCAGGTTTAGTATTAACCATATAAGATGTATGATGTATTGTATGTAGCCACCTGGTGGGCTGGGTGTTCCAGTTACCTTTGTAGTAAAGAATGGCAAAACCCTGTTTAAAATTAACTAACTCCCTTATAAGGAGTAAAAGGAGAAAACAACCTGAACAGAACCAGAAGAAACCGGCTTTGGAATTTGGAAAATGGCCGAGAAGGTACTGCGCAAGTGCAGGACAAGAAGTTGAAAAGTTCAACCTCCTCATCCTCACAATCTTCCTCATCAGAGACCCCCGAGTACGACCACCAATTAGTACTGTGCAGGTGCAAGAAGGAGGAGACATATGGAAATTATTATGAAGGATGGGACGTCTCGCCTTAAAAGAACTCGTTACATATGTATAAGATATAGCTTTAAAGGTAGAGATAAGGGGTAGAGTGGGTGTGCGTAGGGGTAGAGCGGGACCCTTCCCCGCTCCCCGCGCACCCAGCGCCGTGCTGCTTTTGCTTATTGCTCCTATGCTTAAATTTTTACTAAATAAAAGAAATGATTTGTACTAGATTGGCTGGTGGGACAAATCATTTATAACAGCATGGAGCTGCGTCAGGGGAGGGTCAGGCTGGGGGTTAGGAAAAGGTTCTGTACCAGAGGGTGGTGGGCATGGAACAGGCTCCCCAGGGCAGAGGGCATGGCCCTGAGCTGCTGGAGCTCAAGGAGCGTTTGGACACTGCTCTCAGACACAGGGTTTGGGGTGGTGCTGTGTGAGGGACAGAGGTCGGACTCTGTGATCCTTGTAGGTCCCATCCAAATTTATAGAATCATAGAATGGCTTGACTTGGAAGGGACCTCAAAGATCATCTAGTTCCAACACCCCTGCTGTGGACAGGGTTGCCAGCCACTAGCTCACTAGATCAAACTGCCCAGGAACCCATCCAGCCTGGCCTTGAACACAGCCAGGGATGGGGCATCCACAGCTTCTCTGGGCAGCCTGTGCCAGCGCCTCACCACTCTCTCAGGGAAGAATTTCTTCCTGATGTCTAACCTAAGCCTCCCCTCTTTCAGTTTTAGCCCATTCCCCCTTGTCCTACCATTATCCACCCGTGCAAAAAGTCAGTCCCCCTCCCGCCTGTAAGCTCCCTTTAAGCATTGGAAGGCCGCAATTAGGTCTCCCCGGAGCCTTCCCTTTCCCAGGCTAAACAATCCCAACTCCTTCAACCTGGGATGTTCTGTGATCCTATGAAATGACTTCCCATGGTGGTAGAGCCATTGCTTATACTCCCCAAAGCCACCTGTTGAGGTGCTCCTACCTCCTTCAGCCACAAACTCCCACCATGTCTGAAGCTGCTGAGTGGTGGAAGGAGCATCTCACCCAAGCTCAAAGTTCAGTACAGTCCCAAATCTGGGTTCAAATGCAACAGGGCAGGCTGGAAAGGAGCAGGCTAAGGGGGAGGGAATTCAAGTTCTTGCCTACAGCTATTTAATAGGGGATGGGTATAAAAAGGCCAGAGCCAGATGCTCCTCAGAGGCATACTGAACAAGCACAAGCAGCAAGTTGTAAGAGGCAGCATGGGAAATTCCAACCAGGCATACGGATGAAGAAAAAATAATAACAAAACAAGCAAAGCAGTGATTAAGCACTTGGTAAGATGGTGGAGAAAATCTCCCCCCCGGAAATGTCAAAATCTGGCTGTCGAAAGCCCAGAGCAACCCAATCAAAGCTTGCCCTGCTTTGAGCAGGAGGTGGGACCAGAGCCCTTGGAAACCCTCCCAGCCTCAGCACTTCAGGGAAGAGGCAGACGCCAAAGCAAGTCAAGAGGAACTTCTCACCGCCTCCTGCCCATAGGTTTATCTTGCTGGGCAGCCACAGCATCAGTGCTGTCCTTCAGCCATCACACAGCATGGGATATTCCAAGCCCGCAGGCAGCGAGGCTCTCTGGCCACCAAAAGGCTTTTGAGAATTGTTATGAAATACGAGCAGCCCTGAGCCCCTCCCAGTATCAGCATGAGCAGTCAGCTTCGTTCCTGGTAAATTTGCCTTGAAGTCTCCTCCGAACCCCCATGAACAGCAGGCTTTTGTGAAAAGCACATTAGCAACCCAAGAAGTTAAAGGGGAAGAGTGCCACTTCTGGTTTTGCCTGAAACCAGATATTCCCTTAAAAAAAAAAAAAAAAAAAAAAAAGGAAAATGTTTAAGTTAACAGCTAATGTTTTTCCTTTGGGCTACCAAACATCTTAGTCAATTGCAAGCTTCTAGGTGCCCACAGGAGAGTCAGTTTATTGGAGAAACTGAACTGAAAGTATCCCTGGAAGGGCTAAGGGAGGTAGCAAATATTGCTGTAAGTCACCAAATAACCCCAAACCCCTGGGGCTGGCCAGGAGGACACTTCGCCAGCCTCATCCTTCCTCCTTAAAGTGCAGCTGGTTCAAAGGTGTCGCATTGCTCAGCCTAGCACAGAGCTGTTGGATCTTGGCCAAACGTACAACCCTTGGTTTTGCTCCACTGGATTTCCCATCTTTGTTTCACTGCTTTTTGACAGAACTGGTCAAGCCGTACACTTAGCACAGCACAATGGAGGTTAACACCCTCTTGGGAAAAATGTAGATGCTTTAAGCTCCTGCACAATAGCCAGTAATTTAGCTGACACTGGCAGCTCTTCACAGCCCTGATTTCCAGAGCAGCTGAGCCCTGATTTCCAGAGCAGCTGAGCAGGGCCAAGAATTCAGTACTGCACAGAGCCTGTGTGCTGCTGCTTTTAATAAAACATTTCCTCCCATTCACAAGACCTCCGCGCAACTTTTCCTCTAGGAAATACTTTAAGAAGCAAATCTACCGGTTCAATGGAGACACCCACTGTGCTCATCTACTTGCATGTCACTCCTTAATTCTGGAACTGAAAAAGAATATTTTTTTCCTCTAGGGGCCTGTCTAGAATTACCACCTTATTTGTGTTATTTGGGATGGGACAAGCTTTCCACCGCAGATTATTTTTTAATTCCTTTTTACAGCCATAAAGCATTTATAGCAGGGTTGGCAGCAAAATATCTCAATGCATTGGATCCAAACTGGGTCCCCTGTTTTCACAGGTACAAATCCAACACAGGGGTTAAGGCATGCTTGGCAGCTTCTGCCTGTCAGCTGATAACTGGTCTAGCTTTGCCAGAAAAAAAAAAAAAAAAAAAAACCCTCTCACTTTTGCCACCATTCAGATCCCTGTTTTAGGATTCAGTTGCCTCATTTAAACCCTAGATAAGCTCTTGTGGCTTGGAGAGTCAGTCCTGTTATCAGAACATTATAAGCTGCCACATCTCAGCTAAGCCATGGAGCACCACTGCATGCACAAACCCACTCCAGTGCACATGCAAGATGAATCCTAGAATGGCTTGGGTTGGAAAGGACCTCAAAGATCACCTCGTTCCAAGCCCCCTGCCATGGACACACTCATGCATTTCTCCTCATCCTTGTCACAACTCAGCTATCATGCAGCAATTCGATTCTGGTGGCTCAGTTTCACAGGGGCACTCAGGAACCACCCACAAATGGTTTTTCAGACTATTCTTTCCTTGAAGGCAAAGGATTTCATATCAAGCCTAAACCCTGCAGACAACTGAGCACACACACATGCTATAGAGACCAAGCTCCTGCTTTGTGCGTCAGCTCTCAGCAGAACCATGGCCTGGATGAGCTGCAAAAAAGGCCTCTGGCCTCCACTCACCCATACTCAGAAAAATCACTTCCAGTTTTAATGACTTCTGATTGAAATATCTTAAACAAGTGGCTGTAAACGAACTCACGGGATGCATCAGCTACAGCAATCTGAACATCAGCCCTGAGATGGAAGGTTTTGCTGCCAATGCGACAGGTTATTAACACTTGAGATTCACTGGCCAACTGTTGGCAGGGACATGCAGATCTCACTTATTTTCTTCCTTTGAGAAGCAGCCAACTGAGCCAGCACCAAGCAATTTATGCAACTGGTCCCTGCTTTCTCCATGTCCAGCAGAAAGATGCAGTCTGCTGATGAAGGTATCCCACACAGGCACAGCTCCAGCAAAATCGGCGCCACTCCCCAGCAAATCTGAATCCCAGATCTGGTCCAACCCCACAACCAGCATCATCCTTTCCCAGTGCAAAGTCAGTGCCTGGAGAGCTCATTTCTCCAAATGAGACCTCCTCTCACAGACCAAGGTTTAACCACACAGGAGTGGGTTAGAGTACATGTGGCTCATGCCAAAACGATTTTCAGCTTTCTACCATTACACCCACTTTCTGATCCAGCACCTTCCCATCCCTCCTCCTAAAGAGAAGGAGCTCCTGCAGTGATACTGGCTCCCTCCCACAAAATGTTTCCATTTGTGTTTGTGCAATTGCACAATTTTATCAAATCCTGAGGGTGAAACGGCACAAAATATCCTGAGACTTTTACCCTGAGATTTTTCCCTTTCCTCCCAGTACAACCCCTGACCCAAGTCCAGGCCTTACACTGCAGCTGCCTGTTTCAGTGCTGTCATGGCCTTGTGTTTCCCCATCAGGCTAATTCAGAGCATCTAAGAAATGCAGCATTTATCCACTAAGGCAAGGAGATGGGATTAACCATGTAATCTCTTTTATTGGCACAGTTAAGGCTCTCAGTCTTCTTCCCAGACTCTGGGAGGAGGAAAGAAGATATCCAAAGCACCTGGCAGCTCTGGAGAGGAATTAAAAGTTCACATTTAAGTAGCTGCACTCAGAATGAGCGTCACAAGTCAGTGGTACTTGCTTTAAACACTTGGTTTCTAGTTTTTATACAAAAAACTGCATGAAACACCTAAACTTCCATTAGACAACCACCCCTCCCTTGCAACAACTGCAGCAGCATGTAAAAAGTTATCAAACAGCACCAAATGAACATGAGGTAACAGGAAAGGTGCCTTCTCAGAATTCAAAGTCCTCATCAGTCATGTCGATCGCCCAGGCAAACTTCTCCCTCTGTGTCTTGTTGTAGATCTTCTCAATGGGCACGCCAAACTTCTTACACCTACAGAGACCACAAGGCAATGGGGGGACAACCCAGGGGCTGCACCACCCATCCCGCTTGGCTCCCACCAGAACAGTCCTCCCCGTTCACTTGTGCAAACTCCTTAGCCCCCTAAGGAATTACCTTTGGGCCCTGCCGCTGCTCATAAAGATGTGCAAAGTGACCCTTCCTTGCCCTAAACCCAGAAGGAATATCCTGCAGTGACTTGCAGCAAGGGATGGCTCAGCTTTGGACTTTGCTTGCTTGCCTCTAACACCGCCAGAGCTTGGGCACGTTCCCCTGGCCAGCTAGACGCCGAGTTTATGCCTAAACCCCCAAAGGCAACCTGCACCTCCCTCTAGAGGAACATTTGCCCCAGAGCACGCTCAAGGCTTACCAAGCTATGCTAATCCTCGGGTCCAGGTAATTCAGCTTGGACGTGCCCAGAGCTATCTGCTTGTTCTCCTCTTTGTCTGTGGCCTGGACATTCAGCTTGGCCAGCTGCTCCTTCAGACGCTCCAACAGCTTCTTTTTCTTCTGCACATTGCTAAGAGCAGAGGAAGAGCAACACAGACGGCAGGTAAATGGGGAAAAGCAGCAGCAGAAGTAAAATACAGAGCAGATCTCCTGGTCTGAGGCTGCCTGGGAACATGACTGAAGCCAGTGAGCTTCATCTCAGAGTGATCTCTGAGCTCACTGTAAGCCTTGGGCCTAGAAATAGCTCCAGAATGGCCAGATTAAGTTCTAGCTGGCCCTTTGCCTTTCTGATTTTCTCTCTGCAGTCCCCATGACTATGACCACCTCAGACAGCCTGCTCTGCATCTTATTAGCACAGGCCACAAGCAGAAAACAAAGAAACCCCACAGGTGTCAATGCAGATCCCTCTGCTAGCAAGAGCTGTAAGGAGGAGTCACTCACGCCTCTGCTTTGGCATCTTTTGTGTCTTTAAACTCATCTTCAGCTTTTTCCAGCTCTTCTTGGGCTTTCTCCAGCTGTTGCTTCTTGGCGTCTATCTGTGAAAGTAAACACAGAGTCAGCCTGTGCTCCCGTCCTCCCTAGAGACTCTAGCTGCCTTCCCCTTACCACATCACACTGCTCCTCAGTTTCTCATCAGTCCCACTCCAGCCTCAAAAACTGCCCCTGAGACTCTTGTTGAAGCTCAAGCTTTTCTTAGCATCTTGCAAAACCTCATATCACTGAGGTCAGTAGAACTCACAGCTCGTATCTGTTCATCTTGTGCAGCTGACTGAGGTTTACTGGTTTGTGACAACACTGGAGCCACCCTACAAAGTCCCAAGCTCACTGGTAATAGTGCAAACAAAAGAGATGAGGGCAGCTAGAAGTCATTTTGTAGTATTTCCATAGCAGACACAAATTTCAGCTGGTTCTCCTGCTAATAAACAAATTGTAAAACCCATTTCCACAGTCCTGAGCTGTGCTATGACTAAATGTACCCAGCTTGGTCTTGAAGACACCAAGCAATTAAATAAAGGACTTTGTGCCATTTGTGTGCTTCAACCAGCATATGAGCTTATCCCATCCTTTTCCACCCCCAGATTTCTGGTGTCTCTGCACTGACTGAGAAAAGCTGCTACTTCTGATCCTGATACTTAGATTCTCATCTAAGAAAGAGATCGCTGAGGTGAGAGCAGGTCTGAGGGCTCTCAGTTTGCTGTCTCACCTTGGTCTGCAGGTTTTGCATTGACTTCTCAAATGTTTTCGGTGTGGACCTCTGGTGGTTGCACAGGATGGCCACAGCTCGGTTAGCTCGGTTGTAGGAGAGCAGCTTTCCTGCAACGTTGTCTTCAGCTGGAAACAAAGTGCAGCATCGCTATTTGTTTCCTTCCTGGGAGGTGGGGAAGGCAAAGAACAGACCAGAACAGCAGCAGGTTGTTTGCCTTTCCCATCCTTTCTCAGGAGAGAGCAGTTGTAGAAATTGGTAAAGGTCCACCACTGATGCTGTCTCACCACTTCAAGGCAGGACAGAAATAATGCAAGCAACTAACAATGCAAAAAAAGGGGACAACGTATTCCTGTCTTGACTGTCAGACTACCACTGAGCAGGGAATTTGATTTTGCCACTTGGCATTGCTCCCGACATGCCGCATGCACCTGTAAGCCACACGCCACCCTACAACACGGTGCGTCACCAGCTGAGGAGGAGCAGGCAGTTATGGGGACACCAAGGCAACGGATGGGCATCTGAGCCCACTGCCCCCCACAACACAGCTGGTGACAGCACAAACACTGTGAGGAACTCACGGTTAGTGAGGGCCTTGAGCTGCTCCTGCAGGGTGATGGAAGCGTTGTAGGTCCTGAACACTTTGGCAGTCAAACCATTCATCAGCTTCTGGAGGTGTTTGTTCAAGATGGTTGTCTGCAGAAAGGAGGGCAGGACAAAGTGGAGAGAAAGAGGAAAAGAGAACAAGAAGAAGCCAAGAAAATAAATATTTTTTTTTTTAGATCACCATCTTCTGCCTAAACAAACCTGTTTGTTTTTTTTTCCCCCCCCAAATGCCTAACTGATCCCCCATAGCTTACAAATCTACTTCTTGGGTCAGGCCCTCAACTACTGAGGATTAGGACAACCTTCACTTGCTTTAGAGGAAAGATGGCTGGAGTGTCTTCATAAGGCATGTGGGCAGAAGGGAAGCACGGGGGGCAGCAGCCCATACCCCATGCTGAAAAGGAGGAGAGTTTTTTTCCAAGAGGGTTCCTTGAGAGGAGAAGGCTGCAGCACTTCTCTCCACCATTCTCACACTTTTGCTGAGCCCCAGTTAGATGTGACAGTTTCAAATGGGTGAGGTTTGACACCTCCAGCAATGCCCCAGACAGCATGTGCGTGGGCAGGTCTTCCCAGACTCAAAAAAAACCCCAAAAAAACAAAAAAAGAAGCCCAAGCAGACTGGATAGAGGAAGGAAGGAGCAGAAAACCACCTCCTTAGCAGGGGGCATGGGTTACTCATGAGTGCAGGCAGACAGTGAGCCTGCATTTGGGAAAGTAGAGATGTTGCCAATGCAGAAAGTGGATGGAAAAAAAAAAAAAAAAAACAAAGATTACAGCATCTCATCAAGGGGTTCAAGAGCAGAGAAGTGAAAACTTACATTGAGCCTATCAAAGAGGTCATCTCCTGGGTCTTTATTCTTCATGAACAGTTGCAGGTTTTTGAACACCTAGAGAGGAGGAAAGGATGGCTCTGGTCAGCGACAAGGAGCAAATTGCTCCCAGACACCTCCCTCGTCCCCATCTGCCTCGTCGTCCAGCAACACTCTGATCTGTACCCCTAGAGAACGCATCCTACCATAGCACTGACCTACTCAACTTCAAGGACTTCCACTGGGACTGCAGACTAACACTGGTTCCACAGACTGTTCTCTCCATCATTGCTATCACTGGCACTCCATTTTCCCCACAAATAGCATCAACTATCCCATGGGCAAAGTAAAAACCAATGGGGACACCTGCAAATCTCAATTTCTAGTAGTCAGCTGAGGATGCTCCAGCAGGAAGTATGACTTCTCTCATGGTTCATGGGCTAAAACAACCTTGAAAGCCCTACCCTGAAGTTTCTACCCTTTCTCCATGCCAGGGTCAGCATGCCTATGTCCCACCACACTGAACCCTTGCATCTCCTGCACATGCTGTCACAGTAGGGTCAAAACACAGGTTGCAGATACATATTTGGGACTGGTGACTACTAAGTAGACCAAGCCACCCAGTTAACCCTGCACCATGCTGCCACACCAGCTGCTGTGTCCATCTCTGACACACTCACCAGCTTCTCCACTGACACTTTGTTGTAATAGCGGATAGAATCCTTCCCAAGGAAGTCAAACTCCACCACATGCTCCTGCCCATCCAGCCTGGGGTGCAGCTTGATGTGCTCCACACGGAGGGAGCAGCAGCCAACCGTGTCCGCCGTCTCCCCTTCCTCCTTCTCATTGCCAGCTCGCAGGGCCAGCTGCAAGGACCCACAAGAGACCAGATGTCATCCACCCTGACCCACTACAATTCTCCTTTAAAAGGCCAAGTGGACACAGACCACAGGAAAAAAAAAAAAATCGTAAAAGAAACCACAAAATGCCACACCACTTCCTCAGCATCTCACTATACAGCTGCTGGGACCCTGGTAGAAAACCAGGCAGAGGCTCACTCCAGCAAGAGGTCATGTTAGAGATTAAATGAAGTGGAAAATCTCCTCAGAAGGAAGTTATCCAGCTCTCACAAGGCCTCTGCCATCACCCAGAGACACACTGGTTAAGTCCAGAGAGGACAGAACTGCTTCTGCACTGCCACGTAAGCGTGTCCTCACACAAGCAACAGGAAATATTGGTACACCCTCCTTGATCTCTGCTAGATTCCTTACATGGAGCAACCCCAGCTAGTAATGCCAGACACCGAAAAATAAAAATAAAAATGGGGTGAGGCAGGTCAAGCAAGCTAGACCCCAGACTCAGCAGTAGTGGAAGACCAGGGGGCCAAGGTGAGGCCACAGGTACCTTATCAATGAAGTAGAGAGCCACTGCTCTTTGTCGTTTCTTCATCTCCTTGGACTTCCAGTCAGCTTGGTACTGAGCACGGATTTTGTGGACAACATCCTTCAGCCTCCGGGCTACCTCAAACTTCTGCCAGTCCTTTTCCCCCTGGAAAGAGAGGTCAAGGCTTTGCCATCCAGCGCCCTATTTTGGGAACACAGTCTCCAGGGTCTAAACACTGTTCAAAACCCGGTGCTTTCTTGAGAAAAATCCACACAATGCAAGAAAAAAAAAAAAAAAAAGAAGAAGAAACAGCTCAGCTAGGGGTTCTGTGCCCTCTGCTGGCTGTGCTGGACCCAGGATCCTCACAAAAATCTGAGTTGCTC
Organism: Alectura lathami; assembly: GCA_013399715.1. Classification (NCBI taxonomy): domain Eukaryota; kingdom Metazoa; phylum Chordata; class Aves; order Galliformes; family Megapodiidae; genus Alectura; species Alectura lathami. The sequence continues at coordinate 43,483 of VXAV01008920.1, read as the reverse complement.
ATCGCCTAGATTCTGCCAGCTTGTGGCCAACACGAGACAAGCAAGGAGCCAACAGGCCCAGCACTGCACAGCCATGGACTCTGGTTTTCTCACACCACTAGCAGACACTGACACGATGCACTTACTCGGCTGTGTCCAACTCGCATGCAGTTTCCTTATTTCCTTTGAAGAGTGGAAATAGCTTTAAATCACCTTTCCCTCCCCACTGTGTTCACTCCCTCCCTCCCACAGCACTGCAGATGGTGATTCCACCTCCTCCTGTCTTCCATTTGCTGGTACAAATGGACCAAACCCCACAGGCTCTAGTACCCCGTGGATCCTCTCAGACCCTGTCCACCTTTCAACTGCTTTACCAGGATGCAGCACAGCACAGGGACAGCTCTGACAGCAATCTGTCCCTAAAAACAGACTCAGTGCTCAAACATTCCTATCCTTTTTCCCCTCAACATAACCAAGAGCATCCCAATTAATCTAGTTCACTTTCTTCTCCTTGAAAAAAAAAAAATGTACATTTTTATTAACATGCAACATCTTTTACCACATCCTTTCTAACTGGAAAAAAGCCAGCAGCCTGAGAGGCAAGAGCTCTGCGCAAACAACAGCATCTCACTGACCTTCAGCTTGGAGCTGGGGTTCAGCATGATGTACTTTAAGGAGTTCTGGATGTTTTCCGTCCACGAGGCCAGCCAGGTGACTGTGTTGTCAAAGCGCACCTCCTTCCATTTGTGCCCTGCTGGTGGCTCAGGGATCTTGGAGTCCCTGTGGGTACAGCAAGGATACAGTCCTTGGATCAGAGAGGCCACAAAGGAGAAGAGACAGGCTGGCATCTCAATCATTCCTTCACAGCAAGTAAAGGATGGTCAAGAAGCTGCAGCGTTGCTTACAGAAAACATTCTGCCTGCCCAAAATTGCTCCAGTTTTTACCCCTTGGATGTAGGGGACAACTTGCTGGGCTGGAAGCATTTGGAATCAAGGCCACAAGGTCTTCCTGTGGGTGGGTTAGAGCAATCCAGCTGACATAACTTAGAAAGAACAAATATTCTTAGGTGACTGCTACTCTTCCTCCCTCCGGTGAAGATCTTGGTGCTTCCAGCCAGCACGACGGACACATGAAGTGAGGACAAATGACTCTTTTTGAGGAGAAACGACACAGTTGTCCCATTTTCAGAGACACCGTAGGAGCATTGCTATGTTTGCCACTAATGCATGGCTAAAGATGCTGACACCAATGAGAGATGGGAGCTGCTGACTAGTTTCTAAAGCCACTGCACATCCACAGAGAAATTAAGTCAGACCTGACTGCAAAGCAGATGCGTGGAGGTGACCAGGAGGTGACAGGAGGGCTCCAGTGTATTTATGCCTCAGGGAGAGCAAAACAGTAGACAAGCAAAACCCCACAGCAGCTCCAAGTAGAGGAAATGTGCCATTTACCCCATCCCCAAGAGCTCAACTCTTGGCAACTCACTTGCTACAGTTGATGATCACATCTTCTGGCATGATCCTCTTCTTGAGCATGCCCATTTTGGGGTGGTCACCACGGCCACGGAACAGCCCTGGAGGCTCAGTTTTGAAGTTGCCTATCTTCTCCCTGTGCCCGTCAAGTATGCAGTACCCGTACTCCTCCTGGATCTTATCTGCCTCCTCCTTCAGTTTCTGAAACAAGCACCATGCCACCCCGTAAGACATAGCTGGAACCCTTATGACTTGTGCTTGCCCACCATTCTTTCCCTGGCACAAACAAGATAGGAAAGACAGAGCTCAAAAGGTTGGAGAAAGTTGGTTGCAGGTCCAGGTTAGCTTCCAATGCACAGATCATCTCCACCCACTTTGCAAACCCACATGGTGATGCTGTCCCAGCACGAAATTCTGATGAAGAAAAAGTCCACCACCTTGTGGATGGGGTAGGATCTCTAATCTCTTCTCCAGCTTTTATGATTCTATGATTCATGGCCTGAGGATGACTGGTACCTTTCAAAACCAGGAAACAGGCATCATTTGCAGAAAAGCTTAATGAAGAAGGGTGTGACGCTCCTGGAGAGATGGAGGTGTCCAAATGGCCAAAGAGGTCCCAGATCAGGGCATAATCCACCAGAAAAGGAGGCATGCAAGAGCTGAGACACTAAGCTGGTCCCAAAGCAGTTCCAGATGTCACAGGAAACAGCCCTCACCTGTTTCTCCTCTTTAGAGAGTGCTTTCCGTGCCTCATTTTTGTCCACAAAGTACTTGTGGATCTCTCTGAAGTCACACTTGTCCAGCTGCTTGATTACCTCCTGCTCCTGAGGGGTCATCTCCTGAGAAAGAGATGAGGAGGACCGAATAAAGCTAGGTGGCAAAAACAACTCTGTGCAATGCTACTGGCTATGTCTCACCTCTGGAGAAAAGGAAACAAGGACTCTCACATCAGTTCTTTGGGAAAAAAAAAAAGTCAGAGCGAAACAGCCACCCCAAATATTCTAGCCACATCCACCCATGGGTAGATAAAGCTGTACCAGCAAGAGGCCAGGCTGCTTTGGACACCAGAGCCTGCACCCAGAGAGAAGCAAAATGCAGCTAGCTTTGGGGTGATGCTGACTCAGAACTCTGCTGCAGAAAGAAGTGGTTCCAGGGGTAAAATGCACACAGATGGCAGGGTCTGCAGAAGGGGCACTGAAGGGTGGGATATGCACTAGGAGGTGTCTTGTTTCTGCAAGGCGAGCCATGGTGCTGCAGGACCACAAGGTTAATCCTTCAGAGGAAGGCTTACTACCCCAAACAGCTTGCAAGGCTGTTTGGAAAACCCATTGCTTACCTTCTTAGCATCACTAAAAGTCAAAGGGAGCTCAACTGCTAACACAAAGTGCTCAGGGATGCTGCAGACAGCAAGCCCTGGCAAAAACCCACAAGCAGCATAGAAATAAAGAGTTAAGCCCCCCAAAACCATCCCCCCCCCCCACCACAGCTCAGGGATGACAGCTTTAATACTGGGAATTTAGTGCAGAGGATGGGCAGTAAGAAAGACCCCTCAGGGAAGGTACCTTCCTCCAGTCATTAAAAAAGTTGTTCTGGAAGATCTCCTTGGTTGTGTACTCGTGATCAAGCATTTTGGCATAGAAAGTGGCAATTTCCTCCGTGGCCAGGCTCAGTTTCAGTGGTTTGCCTAAAGAGGGAGAGGAGCGTTAGCATCAGTTACGGGGACATCCCAGCCCTACAGCCCCAAGAGGTTGCTTGCTCAGCCTGGCCCCAGAACAAGGGCACGGGCTGAGAATGGCCCACGCAGCCCACGCACTAGGCACAGCCTTGCCTGTGGCTCACACTGATCACTCAGCAAAGCAGGATGCTGCCACAACCAATTTGCAATCACACGCTGCATTTTCTTTTCCGGGAGAGTGGATATCCTGATTTACTTTAAGGTCATTCAACCACAGGGTTTTCAGCAGCCTCTACACCATGAGTCCCAACCTCCTGGTTTATCAGGACAACACAAAAAGGTTTGTTTTCCAACTATGATCAGTTCCAGAAACATGCTGAATAGCCAGCATTCCCCTCATAGAAGTCTCATCCCATAGAGTTTCCCATGAGATGGGGAAAAAAATAAAAATAAAAAATAAAAAAAGGGAAGCAAAAGAAAACACTTGTGGAAAAAATCATTTCTTGGAGGTGTCAAAGCCACCAGCCTCTCCTGAATCCATGAAGTCCAATGAAGCCAGGGATCATCTTGGTTCTCGCTGGAAATAAACACTGGAAAATAGACTTTCTAGGCAAGCCACAGAAAAAGTGCCCTTCAGGGCACCAAGGATGGGTGAGTCCTGCACCAGATGCTGATTTGGAGGATTTGACTCCCACCTGAACTGCACAACATAATGGGTTACAGCCTTACAGCAGCCCCACAGCAACCTACACCAGCCAGCTCCCTTCCTGCTCAGGGCTTTTGCCTGGCCACAAACACACATTTTCATCCAGGAACATCTTTCAACAACCGATACAACAGCTCCCAGATCCCAAACCACAGCCATCAGCCCAGATTCACCTGCAACAGCACAGAGCAGGTCCAAACCCTATGCATACAACTACAAGTAGAAAGAAAAAAAAAAGTCTCTGGCATCCCCATCGATGTCCCAGCATTGCCCTCTGCTGACAGTGTTGCCACACACCTCATTTTCTTAAATTGCCTTTTTTTTTGTCCTGTTTAAAAAAACAAAACAAAACAACAACTCTACAAGGAACAGGAAGCTCCAGTGAGAGGCTGAGAAGGAACAAGTCTCCATGGGACTGTGGTCCCCTCTCACCTCCAGCATCCCTTGGCTGAGTTCTACAAGACTTCTTGGCTCCTTCCCTTCATTCACAGAGGAAGGGTTCAGGGCTGGAGATGAGTATGGGGAGGAAAAGAGCCCAGGAACACAGCGGGGAAACTCAAGGAAGACAGCAGAAGCCTGGATCCATCCCACCAACTTCTCAGCCCCTCACCGAGGCACTGAGTTGCCATGAGGTGAGATGTGGTGGCTCTGAGGACAGCACAGAGCCGTGACCAGGAGCTCTGAGCAGCCTGGCCAGATCCTGCAGTGTCCTGGATGTGTCAGTCATTGAGACCATGGGACAGGGAAACCGCAGCTCTCATCCAAAGCAAAACCACATTTTCCTAGCGTGCAGGGAAATAGTGCATGAACTGACTTAAAGCTCGAACCCAGAAAGCATACTAATGAGAAAGACATACTACACGTTTTCCCCTCCCAGATCATCTTCACAAAAAGCACAGAAGGCCTTCACACAGTGGCATCAAAATGCATTGCACCCCCTTTAGATACTCAGGGTCCAGCCCTGCACATCCCACAGTCAAGAAAAAGGCTGTGAGCAGAGAAGCAAGTCCCAAATGAGGCTTGCTCCACTGGGATGTTGTGGCCTTTTATTATGTGCTCTGCAGTACCTCCCCTCCTTATAAGAAACACTGGACCTCTGGCGACACAGAGGGCAACCCCATGTGCCCCCTCCCAAGGTGGACCTACCATCATAATAAAATTGCACATCATCAGGCAGAGGCTCATAGAGGGGGACAAAGTAGGGACCCTTGTGCTCCAGCTGTCTCCACTTCACTCCATCATTTGTCTTCTCCTCTTCCCACCTGAGACAGAAGCACACAGACCAATAAGAGCAACTCTGCCTGAGTGTCTGGGACCTTATCCTGAGCTCTGCTACAAAATTCAAGTGAAATTCCATCAGTCCAGCCACTGCCTCAGTTTCCCCTTTCTTTCAAACATGGGAAATAATGACCTAACAAAGGCAAAAGCATCCTGAGGAGGGGCGACATGCTCAGTGCACTGTGGAGGGACTGAGGGCGGGCAAAAGGCTGGAATCAACAGCCAGACCCATGGGGACAGACACCAAGATCCCACCTCTGAGCCAAAAAGGCTGCTCAGTTTGCACCAAAGAGGATGCAAGGGTTAAAACGTACATCTCCCCCCCATCCTGCCCAGCCCTCACTCCCTCATTTAATGGGCAGAAAAAAGGGACTGTAAAACCACACTAGGAGCAGTGGCGGATGCCCAATGCAAATGAGACCTTAATGCACCTCTCCCCCTCCCTGCATAGCAAATAGGATTTTAAAGTCACCATAAGCCTCAACTGTAAAATGAGGATTAAAAATAATAAAAATAAAAAAGCATCCACCCCGAAGAGCATTTAAAAACATAAATATTTTAAACACAGCATTTAAAAAAAAAAAAAAAAGATAACTGGGGTCTGGGGCAGAAGAAAAAGCCTGCCAGAGGAACATTTAGGGACAAGCAATGCAAGGGAACAGGCAGGGGATCTGCACCCCATGGCTCAACGCGAGCAGGAGACACAGGACCCCAGTCCTTTAACTCCAGCATCTCCAGGAAAACGGGGACTGCAGGAGAAACAGCGAAATTCTAATCACTGGAGGTGGGGGCAGGGGGAGGGAAGTGGCTTCTTGCTCAGCATTGCTCCGGAAGTATTTCAGAGCTGTCTCCTCCCCACAGGACTGCATGTAAGGCTAGATAAATTGCATCAAAATTGCATGAGGGAAAAATTAAATGGAATAATATAAAATGGGAAATATAAAATGTGTATATATATATATATATAAACATGCTGCAGAAAACACGCCTGAAAGCACCTCCGAGAGGCAGGCAGCCGCAAGGGGGGCGATTTGCGGAGTGCTGCAATGCTCCCATCTCTCCATCTCTCCCCCCCACACCCATGCGAACCTCCGCCCCAGCAAAGCATCGCCTGCACTTACCTGCTGCAGCCCCAGGAGCCTGCACAGAGGCTGGTGGGGGCGACCCGGGGGCGAGGGACCCCTCGGCCAAGCAGCAAGGTGGCGAGACGCCGGTACATGCCACCCACAGCCCACGGAGGTGGAGAGCGGGGGTGGGTGCCGGGGTCACCACCAGCATCGTGTCCCAGCACCCCGTCACCCACCGGGGCACGGTGGCATTGCCCAGAGCACGGCCACGAAAAGCCACCCGGGCTGCTGTTCAAGAGGTTGGGGTTGCGGCTTTCCCCACGTGTCAGGGCAACGTAGCCTTATGGGAAATGTAGTTCTATGAGTGTTTTTTTTTTTTTTTTCTTTTAAAGGCAAATCTCCTGCAAATCAAGTTTACGCCACATAGCAGCGCTGCTTACGTTAAAAAAAAAAAAAAAAAAAAAATTCAAAGCACCCTGTGACCCATAAAATCTGTCCCAAAGGTCCAAAATGCTTGCAATGCCCAGGAGCATTTCTGTCTGGCATAATTGGGATAATGCCCAGCAGCTCCTTATAGTGCAGGCTCAGGGGTCCATGACAGACTGCAAAGCATCCAACCCCCTAAATATCTCTGTCACAGATATTGGGGTGCTCTGGGACAGAGTGACAACACTTGGCAAAATCCATCAACCCCCATCACTTTGAAAAAAAAAAAAAATACAGCAAGGGGACAGCACCTATCAGCCCCATTCACATGTCCTGATGCTCTCCTACCAAAGCTTGCCTGGATCATCCAAAAATTGCTGCAAAGTGAAAAATGCAGCCCTTTTATATCCTCTGTGACTCCCTGTAGGGAGTTTTGTGGCTCATCTCCTCCCACCAGCTATGAGCACCTCTCTTGCCTGGCTGGATACCAGCAAAGTCAGTTCAGGAGGAACTGAATTACTCAGGAGGAATAAAAAATAGAATTTTCATTGTTTAACCCTAAGAAATAAAACTAAAAGCCCCATCACATTCCAGCTAAGCCTGCCCAGAAGCCAAGCATATGCAGGACACTTACCATTTCCACTTGTTTTCTGTTTCTTCTTTCTTTTCTTTCTCTTTTTTCTCCTTTTTAGCCTTTTTGCTGTTGCTCTCCTCTCCTTCCTCCTTAGATTTCCTTTTCTGTGTTTTCTTTGGAGCCTCTTCCTCTTCACCCTTGTCTTTTCTTCTCTTCTCATTCGGCTTTTTCTCTTTGTTTTTTTGCTTTTTCCCTTTCCCTGGCACATCGCCCTTCCCTGCCTCATCTTTCTCATCCACCTCCAGCCCAATTTCCATGCTCTGGGATTGTTCCCATCCCTCATCTGCCTCCCCTTTCTCCTTCATTCTTTTTCCATTTTCACTTCCCTTTCCCACAACTCTCCCCTCTATCCCTCCTGCTCCATCTCCCGCTCCTAATTCCACATCCAACCTCTCCAGCTCTTGTTCCTTCACCATCTTCTCCTTCTTTATTTTCTTCCTCCCCAGCTCCTCCTCCCCTTCCATTTTTACCTTCTTGCGTTTCTCTGCTTTCCCCTTCTCTTGCTTTTCCCTCTCATCAGCCCTTCCCTGTGTGCTGCTGCTCCCATGCTTGGCTCTGCCCTGGCCAAGTCCCCAGTTCCTGTCCCCATTAGCACCATCCTCCTCCCTGATGCCCTCCATCAGATCCCCAAGGCATTCCTCAACCTCATTCTTCTTGCTCCCTCCTTTTCTCTGCAACTCCCTCTCCCTCTTCTTCCTTTGTTCTTGCTTCTTCTCCATTTCTTTTTTACTTTTTGGATCTCGAGCTTCCCCTTTCTGCTTTGGGACATGGGGATCCTGGTCCTTCTCCACACTCTTCCTCACAGCAGTGACACCCACAGTCAACCCTGAGCCCCCGGGCTTTCCAGAGAGGGATGCAGCCATGCCAGCAACACCACTACTTGGCCTCAGAACCTGTAGGAAACAACAAAAAGGGAAAAAAGGTTGATGCTGGGCAAGGATCTGCTAAGGGGTGCATCCCATGCAAGGCTGGGTCTGGGGGACTATGGTCACCCCACAGGTTTCCTACCCCAACTTCGTCTTTGGTCTCTGAGAGCTGCCGTCCCACTGCAGGTCTCTCTCTCCGAGGTTTGTGCTGTGGCCTGTAACAAATGCACAGACACTTCTCATCAGAGGTGATAAGGTTGGAAAGGACCTCTGTGCCCATCCGGTCCAACCACCCGCTGAAGCGGGGCCACCCACAGAAGGTTGTCCAGGACCAGGGTGGACAAGAGGCTGGAGAGCAGCCCCATGAAAAGGCTGGGGGTTGGGAAAAAAAGTTCTGCCCCAGAGGGTGGTGGGCATGGAACAGGCTCCCCAGGGCAGTAGGCACAGCTGCAAGCTGCTAGAGTTCAAGGAGCATTTAGAGACCACTCTCAGACACAGGGTTTTGGATTTTGGGTAGAGCCCAGAACTGGACTCAATGATCCTTAAGGGGTCCCTAACTCATGATATACTATGTCCACGTGTCTTTTAAATTCCTCCAAGGAAGAGATCCCAGCCCCTCTCTGGTCCCTGTGCCAGGTCTAGCACCCACCCAGCACAGCAGCACTGCTTGAGGGGCTGGGGTTCCAGTTGGACGCAGGGCTCCTTTGTGCAGAGATTTATGGCCACGGATGGGATCCCCCTGAGCCTCCTCTGTTCTGGGCTGAGCAGCCCCAGCTCCCTCAGCCTCTCCTCCCAGCAGAGCTGCTCCAGGCCCTGCAGCACCTTGGTGGCTCTCCATTGGGCTCTCTTGAGTACAGCCACATCTCTCTTAGACTGGGGAACTCAGAACTTCAGCAAGTAGCAGCCTCTGCCTTTTACATGCCAAAAATTAGGGGATTGCTGCTGAATGAGCCCAGATTTCCCTTCAAGCACAGCAGCAGGCCACACTGCAGCAGATGGAGATATCCCAAAGCAGAGAGCAGCTCCTCTAGGAATGTGGTGACCCCAGGTGGCAACTTACAGCATGACAAAGCTCAAACGAGCTGAGCCAAGGTCTCCTGATCAAGTGTTTGAGGACCCATGGAAATGTCACCAGGGGCACTCCTGCCCAGAGAATGGTTCACAGGGTTTGTGACATGAAGGTGGCATCAGGCTGAGCATCATGGAGACAATGAAGGAAGAGGTAGTCTTTGGGTGAAACATGTTTCCTTGACTATAGGAACTTTGGGGCAGACACACTCCCACAGGTAAGGGATGTGAGCATCACCATGGTGGGGAAGGACCCAACTCCATCATAATAAGCTGCAGGACCAGGAGCATCTGGATCTGTGACCATCACTAGCAGCAACATGGCTGGGGAAAACAGGAATGTTTCACCAGTCAGCAAAGAGGTCAGGTGAATTTTTGGGAGCTCTGTGGTATGTGCCAACACCATACTGCACCAATCTTCTTGTATAAAGATCACTTTTACCCAAGGCTTCTCCACGTGGGGAACCTCACCTTCCAGTCGCTCATGTTACAGAGAAACAAAACAAAAGATGAACAAAGGGGCTGCAAGCACAATCTAAACCATACAAGGTGGAGGCTGTATTTCTGCATGGCCAAGGTGTAGGTGTCCCCCTGCCCACAAGGAAACCTGGGGTTGCTCCTGCTGGGTCATGGCTACCTCCCAGACAATCAAAACACCCACTAGGCTGTAGAGCATCACAATTCCCAGCTTGCAATCAGCTCAGAGCCAAGCTAGGACCAGTTTTGAAACACTGCAACTGTCCCAGCGCCACCAGGGAAGGAGCTAGGAAGCAAGGTTTCTCACTCAAAGAAGGATATGTGACTGCTCTCCCACACATCTAGGTGAGAACAAGGACAGAATTTCTGCTTTTAGTCAAAACATCCCAGAGGCAAGGTTTCAGCAAGGGAAAAGGAGGTTTTCCACGCCTTTCTAAAAGGGTGGTGCTAAGTTACCAGGCTGCAGGACTTTAGAGCCATACAGGGACCCAGGATGTCTTCAAGCTTGCTCAGGATGGAGCAGTAGATGTGTGTCTTCATCCCATCATTTTCAGATCCCTATGCAGAGTCACCACTCCCAGCTCTTCACCAGCGGCTCCCCATGGTGTTCAGCCCTATTGAACTTAAGACCCTAAACAGCTCTCCCATGTCCCACCACGTTCCTCCACGGGCGAGGCTCAGCCTTCAGCTGCACTGCAGTGAAATAAATCCCTGGGGAAGAGCTCATTTTCCCACAGCCCAAGCCCTGAAGTGGCCCTGGGGAAATAACACCAGGGAGATGGCCGAGACCGGATGCTTTTCTGGAGTATTGCACAATTTCCATTAAACTCATTAGTGCAAACAGCTTGGCGAAACATGCTCCAATCTCATTAGGAGCCAGTAGATTTGTGACTCAGAAGGCAAAGTCCTGCAGCCTTTTCAGACCAGCTCCATCCCTGAAAGGCCTTATTAGAGGCTCTCGCTGGACATGAAAGCCCCTGCCTCTGCGAGGTGGAGAGGATTAGCCTGCTAAAGGCCAGCATTATGAATTCAGGCTCCTATCTTTGCCCAGATCTAGCACAGGGCGAGGGAGAGAAACATCCTTTTCCCAAGCTTTGTGAGACTGCTTGTCCCCCACAGGGTTTCCCCACCGCCTACCTCCACATTTATGTAGGTATGTGTGGCTGAGCAATCGCGCCCTGCTGACTTGAGCATCCTTCTATGCCTGGGGAGGTCAGACCAGGCCAGGAGCCTTCCTCATTCACCCAAAGCCCATGATAAGTGCTCAAATTCTACTTGTGATGTTTTCCCGGCAAGTTTCTGGAGCCACCAGAGGCACCAAGACATGGCCAAGCGCCGTAAAGGCATCACTTAGTGCTGTGGTCTTAGAGATACCAGAGGGACTGCACAGCCCCAAAACGAGAGAAAGGATAAATTCCCAGTTGTCTGGGGAAAAAAAATAAAAAAAAAAAAAAATCAAGAAAGTGACCTGACTTACCTGGAAGAGTCCTTCAGACCTGTTGATGACCCTTGGTGGAGGGTAGATTCAGTTTCCTCCTGAAAGAGATTCACAGCATTGATGTAGGAAGGGTTAAAAAAAAGGCAGAGTTTGCATAGGTACCCCCAACAGAAGTACTGTCACCCAAGCCACCACTCAGATCCTGTGATGGCTGCCAGCCAGGCCATGGACCCTGCATCCCATTAGCATCACTCTCCTCTTCCTTAGCCACCTCCGCCAGAAAACTAGAGCCCAAAATGGTGTGCATAGGTTAGCCTGATTTCTCCAAGCATGGAGGAAGTGTTGAGGTTTTACAAGGTTTGGAAATCCACATCTTACTTCAACACTAAAAAGGCAGTTTTTTGTGGGTTTGCTCTACAAAATATCACCCCCTCAACTACTTGCTCACTGGTTGTGCTGCTGTTACTGGGGACACAGGGGTAGGATGCCAGAAGGATGGGAGGGCTCCACAAAGAAGCTGCTTCTTATCACAGGTTATGTGCATCCAGGCCAGCTTACTCCTTACAAGATTAAATGGTCATTGTAGCAGATGGCAAGAGGGAAAGAGAGGCAGGGGGCAAAGCCATGGGTGGGAATTACAATGAGGGGGAACAGTAGGGAAGGAAGAGCCGGAAAAAAAGAAAACCCACACAGGAAAAGTGAAGACAGGATCTGGAAGCAAATGAGCTCAGATAAGACATAAACAGAGCCCAAAAAGCTGCCAACCAACACACAGGGCTATGTACAACCATGCAGTGCCCTGAAACCCATCCCAGCTTCTCCCAGTGCTTGCCAAGCATTGAGGTTCTCGTTAACAAATTCTGACTCCCCAAGTTTCTCTTTCCAAGGCTTTCAAGGGAGGCCAAAACCACACAGGGATTTTTCTTGAAAGCTGCTCA
>VXAV01008920.1:0-31390 GCA_013399715.1 Alectura lathami | reverse complement strand
TAATTATAGGTTGGCTATAGCAATATGCACTTTTGTTCCCTGGGAATACGCCTGCTCTCAGATTCACAATCCTCCAGCCGCCATCAGAAATTAGGTGGTAAATTCAGGAGCCATGCTTCCCTAAAGAAAACCTGCATGCAAACACCCTTGAGAATGGTCACAATAACAAGACCTCAACCACGCTGCTTTAGGGGGTTTCAAAGCTGCAGCTCAGCTCCAATCACATTGGTAGAGATCACCAACATCTCCAACGCCATTGGCAGGAAGGATGGAGACTCATCATGGCAAGGGAAAAAGCAAATACAAAGCATCTCTGAAGCAGCAAAAGGCTCAGCAAGGGCTCTGTTATGGGGAAATCCTCCACAGATTCATCTTCAGTACTATTATGTTGATAAAAAGCACTGCAAATTCTCCTGAGATGTGCATGGAGATGGGGGTCCACCTGCCCTTGGCCAAGCACAATACATTAATGTGAATAACGTAAAATATACAGGGAATTGCCTTGGATATCTTGGATTGCCTTGGAATTGCCTTCCCAGTACAGTCCGAAGAACAGCAGCAAAGACCAAATACCTCAAAAAGGGATGCTGTCAGGATGAGACCAACCCCAACCGCATGCTTGAGTGACTACATCATTTCTCGTGTCCTGGTGCTTCCCATTAGGGACCACTTCACACACTTGGTCCAACACCAAGTATGTTGGATTCAACCCCAACGCCACCCACGTCCACTAGCAGAGTATTCAAGCTTCAGTTAGTTTGCTCTTCAGCTTAATTGAAGAAGCCCAAAGGATCCCTTTTATGGGCTCACATCAAGCTATAGGACACCATCCTCACAGCTCCCTCAAGTGCAAACCAAACAAGTGTTCCTAAATCCTTCAGCACAGAGACCACCACGTACCAACCCAGATGCAGCTGCCTTCTTCACCTGGATCCCATCCCACCGGCATGAGCTAAGACCTTTCCCTTCTGCAGCCTTGTGCTTTAAAGAGCTTCTTGGCCAAAAAGGAGACAGAAGGCATGATTTTCCAATCAATAAAAATCCTTTTAATAATAATAATAACCCCAATATGGTGTGGGGCAAGGCCCCACAGCTCCCATCTCCTCCCCACAGATGCCTTCACCTCTTCCATCCAGTCAAGGAGTTACCTACTGATGATGCTCTCCTGCAGTGGTTTCTCCTTAACTTTTGGAGATTTCTTCTTCCCTTTCAGCACAGAGGTCTGCATGCCAGGAGAAGGGAAGACAGAAGAGTTTGTGCAGTGGGTTTCATGCCTGTGATACATGCTAAGTGTGGCTGGTACCTGCACTGTGCACAGTATTTCCTCTGGCTTCTTCTTCACAGCCTTCCCTTGGGTCGTCTTCAGCATCTCCTGCCCCTTCCCCAAATCGCTCTTTTGCTTCCTGAGGACAACAACAAATTCATCCTACAGAGGCCAAGCAGGCAAAACCTCTGCAAACCCCTACGCAACAAGAAGCCACGGCATGCAGCTGCACTGCAGCGCCANAAAAAAAAAAAAAAAAAAAAAAAAAAAAGCACTCCAAAAAGGAGATTTGGAAGGGTTTTCCCCAACCCCCACCACGGCACCCACCAGCTGCTGCTGTCCTTTGTCCCACTGGTCCCCGAGACCCCCACGGCTTTGTCAACTGCCAGCTCTTCAGGACAGGACACGGGGTTAAGGCAGCATTCCTCAGGGTGCGTGCTGCAGTGCGATGGGCGACAGCATCCCAGTTTTGCTCAGGGGACACCCTACTGGGCGCTCAGTCTACAGCTCAACCCTGAGGCCTATAGCAACACACAAGATCAAGTGCAAATTCCACAAGGTCCCAAATGGAGCATGAAGCAGCAAAGCATTGAACCCAGCAACTAAAATGCTGATAGTTTTATTTTTACCACTCTGCCCTAAAATAAATCCCCCAAAACATCAGAACTCACAGCTCCATGCAGGTAAATGGGGGTTGTGTGCTGGGGTGGATTTGCACCCAGGGGATGTAACACACATTACCCATGGTCCTGACTACACCCAGAAAATGAACATGATGAAAAATAACAAAACATAGCAAAAAAACAAGAGCAAAATTGAGAATCTGACTCGCAACAAAACAAGCAGCTAGGCCACTATCATCATCCTGTTATGAGCTCTCCTCTCTCCTCCTTACTAGTGCTAGAGCAGCTGGACTCCCACCCCACCCCCAAAAAAAAGAAAAAGAAAATTACTATTTCCCCCCTAGACACTCAAGGTTTGAGAGAACACAAGAGATAACAGTCAGATTTAAACAACACCAAGATGGCCCTCAACCATAAAGATCCTTTCCCATCAGTGCAAAAAGGGGATTTTTCCAAGGGAAAAAAAACAAACAAACAAAAAAAAAAAAGGGTAAACTGCAAAGCACCACCAGACACACCCCACAAACTTTCTAAGGAATGAGAAACGCACCGAAAACTTCTGTATTTTACCAGCCCTTGCAGAGCTGAGGGAGCTTGCGGCTGCTGGTGGGACCACCTTCATCCAGCATAGGGTGACATGCTCAAGGCCACCCCTGCTGGGGAAAATCTCAACCTCTACCCATCTGCCCCCCTAAGGGAAATGCCCCCTTGAAGTCAGGTTATTTTAAGACTCTCTTGGTCCTGATTGGAGGCTCCCAGCCCAAAATGCACCCTGGGAAATGAAGTTTTAAGCCCCTGGACTGAATTTAAGGAGAAAGCTGGCTTGCATATGGTTAGCAGGGGAAGCTGCTGGGGGAATAAAAACCCTTTGCATTGCTCAGGTGCCTTGCTTCAAAAACAACACTGTGCAGCCATCTCCCTTCCAAAGGATACAACCCATGCAATCAGATTACTTAATTAATTCCAAAATCCAGCCTGTCTCACCTTCTTCTTACCCATCAGAGCCTCATGGCTGGATTTGGAGGGGTCTTTAAACCCAAGCACTGGGCACAGGGCCTGGATCTTGCTTGATGCTGCCAGCCATAGCTCTCAGCCTGAAGCATTCACCCATCCCACCCCTCTCCAACCCTATTCGTGGAAGTGAGGCTATTGCTTTCACCTGCCCACGTTCCTATTAAGTCTATCTTCTCACAGCTGAGCCTCAGAAGGGTTTCCCCATCTTCATTACATAGGGCTGATGCAAAGGGGCTGCAGCCACCCCAAAACTCTTCCACTGTGGATGTGGTGCTGAGGGACACGGTTAATGGTTGACTTTGCGGTGGTAGATTGATGGCTGGACGTGAGAATCTTTAGGGTTTTTTCCAACCTCAATGATTCTATGAGGGCTTTGCATTGCGAGCAGAAACACAAGCTTTGCCTCCAGAGTTCTGCTTTTTAAGGAAACTTTTTGGCATCGCCCCGCTTTTGGGCGAGTAGCGGGGCCACGCGTTCCCTTGGGAAGGTGCCGGAGCGGAAACACCCCAAGGCAGGGCTGGGAGAACCCTCTTTGATCCCTGTTGCGCCACATGGGGAAGAAGCACCCAAGCCACCTTTCTTGCTGGATGAGTAAAAGTCGTCAAGGGGTGGGAGCTGGCCCCGAGGCAGGGAGCAGGAGGCAGCAGCGGGCTGGGGCTTGTTTGCTCTTGGAAGCCTTCTGCGAAGCTGGGGACAGGCATATACTCAGTTTTATATATGTATATATGTATATATTTTTTGTGTGTGTGTCCATACAGATTTATTTAATCTTGGTGAGGGTTTCTCCTGAGGTCTCCATGCTGTTTGGGTTGTCCATGATGGGAAAGCATGGGGTTTCCAGGGTGGATGAGCTGGGAAATGCCTGTCCCAATCTCAACATTCTCCTATTTGCATATCTATCCCATCCAGACAAAACTCAGGTTAAAACCTGTGATAATCAAGGTGGATTTTATGTATTTTCTTTCCCTTTGCAGATACTAATGCAACATTTGAGATGGGAGCAGTGTGGCTCCATGCAAGACTCTGCAGCGAGGTCCTTGCATGGTTTGGTGATGCCACAGTGCCGTCACTGTCCTGGTGACAACGTCCCCATGATGTTTCAGTCCCAGCCAGCTTCCTCATCAGCAAAAAGCAAAGCAGGAAGAGAAGATCCCAGAGGAGACAGCACATTGGGGCAGGGAATTCCTCTTCCCACACACTCCCCGCTGGTGGCATCTGCACTAGGATAGCAGAGAAATCTCAAAGCCCCAACGAGGGAAAATCATGTGGGAAAGCTGTGCAGGGCTTAGTTTATTTAGGCTGTTAGGAAATAAACTCATGCAATGGTTTAATATATGCTAGGGTAGTTTTTCCCCTCATTAAACAGCTGAATCCACACAGTGCTCTCCCTGCCCTGTTGACGTGCATGGGACTTATTGTACACAAGTTTACTCTAATTAACTTCATTATGGAAACAAAGCCAGGTCCTGGTGAAGATTAAGGCACCTTTTTGGGATGACACACGTAAGTGACAATCCAGCTCAGCATCCCTGTGCTAGACACTGCACATTTTAGGGTACCACGTGCAACCTGGGAATTGTTATTTTCCACCCCCCGGGCAGTTTTCCATGAAATTTTGCTTGTTTTAGTGCTGCTAACTTACCTGGGTCTTATTTTATGTGCATGCTGGAAAGCAAAACCTGGATATTTGTTAGCAACACAGCTCAGAGGGGTGAAAGCAGGGCAGGATTTGCCTGAAGAGTAAGAAAACGGATTTTATTTCTTTTTTTTTTTTTTTTAATTTTTGTTGCTGTCGGACAAATCCCAAGTTAGTTGCAGCAGCGCCAGCAGCTGTGCGCGCGGGAGTGTCACCATCCAGATGTGGCAGGTGGGGGGCGCCCAGATGTGCCAGTGGGCGGGCCCCGACGCCCCTCGAGCCCCCGCCCCGAGCGTGACGTCATCAGCGTTCTAATTCCCACCGTTGCCACGGGCGACGGCCCCCTCCTTTGCCCCTCCCCGAGCGGCTTCGTTCTCCCCACCGCCACCCCGCCGCCGCGCTCCCATTGGGCAACGCCTCCGCCCATCAGCGCTGTTCCCCCTTCCCATTGGTCGCCGTCTCTCTCCGCCCCGCCCCGCCGCCCTGCTTATGCCCCGCGCCGCGGCCGGAGCCCGGCGTCGCGCTCGCTGCTGAGGAGGAGTTGGGCTGAGAGGGGGGGGCAAGAAAAAGGGAGCCCGGGGGCAGCTCCTTGAGGGGGGTTTCGGGGCTGCGCCCCCCAGAAATGATGCCTCCCGTGGAGGATGAGCAGAGTCCGGCCGAAGGTGGGGAGGGGGCCCGGGGCTTCGTTCTTCTTCGAGCTCTGAAGAGCGGCAGCGCCCGGAAGGTGAGGCACGGGGGTGCGATGGGGTGGGGTGGGGTGGGGACAAGGTGGTGAAGCCCTTTATGATGATGCTCTGTGGGGTCTGGTGGCTGTGGGGGTGGTGGTTTGTGGGGTGCAGCTCCNCTGCTCAGTGTCTCCCAAATACTTGCAGCACTCCTTTAAACCCACTTCTCCACCCGTTTACTTTTTCCACCCTTCTATAGGACTTTGCCCAGCCAAGCATCCTCTGTCCCCCCCCACCCATGGAGGTGTCAAGTTGGGCTCCCTGTCCCCCACCCCCCTCATATCCCTGGGTGTCCCAGTGGGATGGGGACAATGACCCTGCTGGTGCAACTTGTTTAATTAGTAACAGTGGGATCGACCTATTCCTTCAGTGCTGCCAACCATGTGCTGTCCCTTGGGTGCCAACTCCTTGCACCCTTCTAGCCTTGCTCCTTACAGAATGTGACAGCAATAAAAAGCTGTCCCAACAACAGTGTTTTTTTGGGGGACTTCTGTGTGCTTTTCCCGTTAGATCTATTCCCTGAGAGCCAGCTTCGTAAACCTGCGCAGTAATCTAACCCTTTTTACAAGGATATAACTTGTAAAAAACCTGTTCTTCTGCAGGGAGTTGCTGCATTTCTACAGCCCTTTTAGCGGGGGGGGAAAAAAAGCTCAGCAAGGATTGAGAGTGGAACCTGTGCTGAGCAAGGATCAGTCTGACCCTGAGTCACTCGAGCTGCGTCCAGCCAAGGCAGCTATTAAGGTTGCAACCTTAAACCGGGCTGAGTTTACCCAGGGCTGTGTCTTGATAGCAGGTGCCACTTGCAAGGAAAGATTAGCAGGGCTCCTTTTTTTTTTTTCCCCCCCATTTATTCATGTGAGTTTTCCCTGCGTGTGTATCACATCAGTGTATTCTGTTTGAAAGTGTTGGGGAGAGACTAGCATGGGAAAACATTGCAAAGCTTTAAGGGAGTGAGGAAAAAAAGAAGTTATAACTGATGCTGCATATCCTCTGATAGTTCTTGTTTTAAAGCAACAATCTAATCAGCTTTCCAACTGGTATTATCAGTTTTATTTTTATTTAAAATAAACTCTCAATGTAACCTTTTCCAGCTTTTTTTTTTTTTTTTTTTTGACTTTGAGGCTATGGATGCATCTCCTTGTGTTTATGCTCTCGTGGGGGATCATAAATGCTATGGCATTGCTCATCTTTTAGTGCTGTGGGGCTGGAGACTTAATGCCTCTGTTTCCTGCTGGCACCATGCCTCTGTTTCCTGCTGGCACCATGCCCTGGCTCCCATGGCACACAGACAGTCTTGCAGCGGCTGCAACTTCCCAAAAATGCAAGCTCCAGACTGAGATTAAAAAGCCCAATGCCCCATTTCCCCACTTCTTTTTTTTTTTTGTTGTTTCTTGCAGAGTGCATTAGCTGCCAGCGAGGGCACTTTAGGAAGTTTAGAACCTTAATCCTTGGCTGGTTTGTTTAAAGGCTGTGTGATGTAACCATATTCTCAATAAAGGTTTTAGAGGTTTTAGCTGGTAATGTCTCCCACAGGAAAAACAGCTTTCAGCCAGAGTGCTTCCTGAGATTAGTCCTGTGGTAAGGACTTTTCTATATAAATAGAAGGGAGCAGAAACTTTCACTGTGACCTACCTGTTGCCTTTTTTTTTTTTTTTTTTTTTTTTAAAAAGGGGGGAATNTTGTCTTTTTTTTTTTTTTTTTTCTAAAAAGGGGAATTTTAAAGCCTGCTTTAGTGTATGGAGCAGTTCTCTGGGGTTTGTTTTGCTCTGCCCCAGGGTCCCTTGGCCGCTTGTCCTGTGCTGACCTAATGCACAACTCATGGGTTGCAAAGGGGAATTATAATGCAGGCTGACAGCTCTGGCTGCATTGAAATAGCAAGCACCAGCACTGCTCAGAGTTACCCTGGAAATAAAATAGGTGTGGAGAGCTTGTCCTGTTCCTGTAGCAGGTTTTGCAGCTGCTGGACCACCAGTGCATGCAGGCATGTCCCTTTTGGGGGCAAACCCTTGTGCATGACTGTGTTAGATGATATTGCTTCCGAGAGTGGATGGAAGTATCTACCTGCATTACACTTGGATTGTACTGCTGGGATTGCTTCCTGGGTGAAAGCAGTTTGCTTTCCTTGTGTTTTAGTGCTTTTTCACATGCTGGTTTCTTTAATTGCATGGAGAGTGCAAACTGGCAGTGCTGGAAAGCTCAGTGGCTTGCTTGGTGGTGTGGAATACCACAGGAACTTGCTGCTTGGGACTCCCAAAACAGCTCTGAAGGCTGGCGACCTTTAGGGTTAGCAAGCAACTGAGTCCAGCACTGGCATGGCTTTGGCATTGCCCGAAAATCCTGGTCCAACCTGAGGGAATTCCCCTAGTGCTAGGAGGCAATGGAAGAATGCTGGAGGAGTCAAGGGGTTGAAATCACCATGGGTTCTCTCAACAGGAGTCGGACCATGTCCTGGGGGAAGATTGAATAGTGGTGCTCCTGATGCTCTTTGACTTCCTCCCACCAAGATATTTCCTGGGAGGGAGAATTTTGGACAGTTTTTCTTGATTATTTTTGACCATGATTGCAGTGGGGATGTGCTGCTTGTTTCTTGCTTATAACAGTGCCAGCACATCCCAGGATTGTTCTCCTTTCTGGCAGATGTCATGCTATCCTTTGGATGCTTAGGGTTTGCTTTCCCCATGTCACTTCCAGCTACTGAGCAGACATGACCACGCGTCCTTGTTCTTTGGACTCGCTGGCCTCCACCTCTTCCCACAAGTGATGAGTGTTGTCTGCTGTTATCGCTGCGAGGCAGCGGCCTTGGCTTTGCACCCAGGTCATAAATAAGGCTCTAGGTGTGCCCGGTCACCCAGGACACATCCAGGCTTCATCTCCTGGTGTTTACTGGAGACATGAAGAGCAACGTGCACTTGCAGATCATCTCTAAGCAAACATTCCCTGAGGACTTGCTTAGACAAGGCAACCTAACCATGGAACTGCCTTATTTAGCACCCTATGTGGGTGCTTTTAAACTGGAAGGTGTCAGGAGTTGGTACCATTGCATATATCAATAAAAAGGTAGGGTTTGAGTTGGCAGAAGCCTTGGTGCCCCTCCAGGGGGATGTGCTTGGCTTGACCACCCCTTTCTTATGTAGAGGCATGGGCTGAAAACTTTCTGTAACGCTGTCATCTTTGGAAGTGATGTTTGGCAGATGTCTTCTGAGCATAAAATGGCCTTGCTACGGTAATGCTGGCTCTAATCCTGCTTTGTCAGCTGCAATGAACTTCATGGCTGGATACAACTTGTGTGATTTAATGGCCCACACCTCATTTGTTTTCATGGCTTTCTGAATCTGCATGCTGTGTACATACAAGCCGTGCTGTTCCCTGGCCATTACGTGATTTATTCTTGTTTGAAGAGTTGTTAGCTTTTAACAAAGGAAACCTGAGACAGAAAACTGAGAATTCTCCTGTTCAACCTGGCCACTTAGGCACCCAGCCTTACCCTTGTACCAGTGTACACCCAAGAGGCTGAAATCCCACATCTTTCTTCTGGCCTTCAAAGGGTTGATCTCAAGAGCTCATACAAAGAATTAAGCAAGGAAAATCCCTTTTGTAAGTTAACAGTGGGGTCTGGGTTTCCTCTTTGCGTGCCCCCTTATGTAAGGTGTGCTTAAATCCATCACAGCTTCCTTTTGAAGCTGTAGTTCTTTGCTTTTGGTTGCAAGCTGAAGAGTACAGGTGAAATACTGGGTTCCTTTGAGTGCAAGCTGTCAGGGGATGGGCTTGCACTGCTCCTGAGGGTGCTTTTTTTTTTTTTTTTTTCCTCCATCCCGTCTGCCTTTCCTTTTCAATATTGCTTTTTTTTTTTTTTTTTTTTTTTTTTTTTTTTTTTGAAACTTAGGGTAGGGTGGTGTTTCCTTCCATAGGTGAGTTGGCCCGGGCTCATTCTGGAGCTGTGTGCTGCAATATTTGTGACATAATGTAGTTTCTTCAGTGCTCCTAGCTGGAGACTAGGCATGGGCATCCACCATGGTGGCCTTGGTGTGGTGACTTTGGTCCATGCTGGCCTGTGACAGTGCTCCAAGGCTGATGGCAGAGGCTTGCAGGTGAGATGTGCTCAGACCTCGTGGGGGACTGCAGCTGCCCAACTTCACAAAGAGGAAAGCAAAGCATGGGGAGATCCCACAAAATCCCTGAGGGCAAGAAATCCTGCCTTGCCATGCTTGCTGTGACATCCTGGATGTTGTCAGAGCATGTTTGCATCAGGGCTTGCAAAGAGTTCCTGGAAAGTATCTCCTGTGTTCCTGTTTGCAAAGCCAAGGTGATTTGATGATGATCAGTGCTGCTGTGTTTGCGTGCCTGAGGAAGATCTCAGTCCTTAGATTTCTTGTCCTGTGCTTTGATGTGGTAGAGACTTGAGTTTTGTCCCTTGGTGTTGTCTCAGGCTTGACCTAGGAGAAGCAGAGAGCTGCCTAGTTCATATTACACCGCTTTAATTGCAATTTCTAATGTCTTGCAGAGCTATCCTAGTGTCTTCCCTTGCCACACTGCATCTCACTTTGTCTTTCCTATTTTCTTCTTGTCTTGCCTCCAGAC
Organism: Alectura lathami; assembly: GCA_013399715.1. Lineage (NCBI taxonomy): Eukaryota > Metazoa > Chordata > Aves > Galliformes > Megapodiidae > Alectura > Alectura lathami. The sequence continues at coordinate 21,550 of VXAV01008920.1, read as the reverse complement.
AGGAAGGCATTTCTGTGGTTCTTGGTAGTAGCAAAAGAACTCTATCCTCTTCCATCCCTTCTCAGCTGCAGTTCCTCTGGCCTCATGCTTGTGTGATCCACACAGTCTTTGCTCTTCTTTTCCCCCAGAATATCTTAAAACCCCCTAATTTCAGCCAAACCTTTGCAAGAGGTGGAGGCATCTCAAAGGCAGGTGATGAAAGCTCTTGTAGGAGGAACAAGAGCTGGAGGCTGGCATGCTTCCCACCTCCCTCCCATGCAGAAGGAGGATGTTCAGCTCTGCCTGGTCACCAACGAAGGGCTGGCTGCAGCATTTCTGGGTGCTGTTGGTGTGGGGAGCTGTTACCAGAGTTCATGTTTTGGGTGGACTTTTATGGCTCTAGAGGCTTATGGATGAGAGGGAACTCTGGATTCTGTTAATCAGCATGTATTTTGGATATGGGGAAAAAATATTTCCATATGCTTTGGCTGTCCCTGGAGCTGACAAGCACACACAAATCTCATCTATAAACCTAAGGAAGCAATGATGTGTGCAGGATGGGTGAGTTTCCCGCAGGGTGAATCCAGAGGTAGCAACACTTTCAGAGCAACCTTTTGTGTGCTTGCTCCTGAGTGTCTCAGACCTGGGCTTTGGGCAGCTCTTAGAGTGTTTTCCTTCACGTCCTACGTAATTGCTGTTGCAGAATAATCACAGCTCCACGCTTTCAGCTTGGACCTCTGGTAATTTCAACAAATTTGTGGATTACTGTAAAGTGCTAAGCCCGCAGATTTATGGACCAGATGGAGTGACTCTGATTCCTCAGTCTCCAATGTACCAATTAGGAGCTGAAATCTTTTACTTAATTGAAAAAGTCAATGTTAGTCAATGTTAATCCCAGAATCTTTTCAAACTGGGCACCTGTTATTGGATGTCAAGTATGCAAAATGAATTCCCAGAAAGCTGAAATCCATGGAAATGGAAAGCTTTCCCTACTTACCAATCAAAGCAGGTCTCAAACTTTTTTTCCCCCCCTCTCCCCTTTCCTACTTTTTTTCTAAGCATCTCAGAACAACAACTTGAACAAATAATTTGTAAGTCTTCCCAGAGTAACATAGCTTCATCCTTCTTGCTCAACAGAAATCACCTCTGCTTGGGCAAAGCTTTTGTGGTTCTGGATGCAGAGATGTTCCTGGTGGCATCCCTTCTGCCTGGAGCATCACTTAGTAACCTCCTGCCCCTGTGGGATGCGGGGATGTTGCCATCTGCTATTTCCTGATGCCAGAAATCAAACGTGCTCCCCATCTGCAGAAAGTCTGAGCTGAAGCTCAGGAAGGAGGCAGGGATGGAAGTAATTTACAGCTTTGTGCAACTTATTTCTCCATCCCCTGAACTTTTGACTTGCTTCCACTTGATCCCCTGTAGCCAGCAGGGGATGGGAGCACTTACAGACATAGCATCACATCTGTTCCTGATCTTGTCGGCACCCCTAGGATGGCTGTTTTCACTGATTGTTTCCAGATGGCAAGATCTTAGTAAAGAGATGCTTAACTCCTGTATCCCATCACTGTTATGAGCCTTTTCTGAACAGCTTAGAAAATGTACTCTAAGCAACAGGTGTTGTTAGATAGTAAAAACATTTTTCAAGTGGCTCTGCTGCCTTCTGCAATGCCAGTTGGTCCCCAGGCTGAGCAACATGCACCAAATATGAATTTCTGCTGCTGCAAGTCAAGCTTGCTCACCCTCCTAACTGCAGTTGGCAAATGTTTTGCAAACCTGCAGCCTCTGGCATCACTTTTTTTTTTTTTTTAAATTCTGCAATGCTGGAATTTTGGCTGTTGGAGAGCATCTGCCCTGAGCAAGCCCCCAAACCACCCAAGCGACTGATGCAGAACCGTGCTTGAGAGCATCGGGAGGTGGAGCAGGCTGGGCCCAGCTGCCGTGATGCCATGGTGAGATCCTGTCCCTCTCTCTCAGCAGGGCTGTGACCCCTTTGCCCAGACCCAGCGCAGCAAGCTGCAGCACCGCCGGGCACGCATCAACCAGCAGATCAACAAGGAGATGCGGATGCGTGCTGGGGCAGAAAACCTTTTCAGGTGAGTCCTGGCCCCTGGAGCATCCATCTGGCCCAGGGATTTGGCTGTGGAGGGGGTAGAAATGCAATTTCATTGTACAGAGGTAAGGGGGTGAACTGTTCTATCTGTCTGTGTCACGCTGCCACAAGTCCAGGAAGCACCTGCAGACTGCTTGCAGAACAAGGGTGTTTTTTGGATCATCAACTGCTTTTTTTTTTTCTTTGAACAGCTGCTTTCTCCCCTGGTGGTGCTTGCTTAGGGCTCCCATGGCTGTACTTTGCTTGGGCTTTGCAGCACTCATCCTGGAAATGCCTGCCCCTGTGTTCAGTGTAATGCTGATGCTGTGGGGGTTAATGAAAAGTGTTTGTAATGCCTTGGAAGCCTGTTACAAAGCAGAGTGGGGATGGATGCAATTATGGGAACAAATGTTGGACTGGGATTGAGTACTGAGTGCAGCCATCCTGCATGTTACCCCCAGTAAGTGGGTCAAATCCAGCTTTATTTCAAAATAAATAAATAAAAAGGTTGGAGGGGGGGAAGCTGTCCCAGTAATTCCACCCAAGCAGAAACTCAGGCATGCCTTTGTGGAAAGATGCAGCCCAGCACCTCTCCATCCTGCTGGGAGGATGCATTTTTGGGGGGCTGCAGAAGCTGATGCCTGTGCGTGGCTTTCCAGCACACAGAGCCTGCACATTACTATGTTCTCTGAGGAACAGTCATGATGAAATCATGATGCTTTTATTTTTTTTTAAACAGATGTTGTCTTTTTAACCTGTAGATGACCTTCTTTATAGCTTTTGTGTGCATATCAAGTTCCTGTAGTAAATCTGAGCTCATGTGCAGTGTGGGCAGGCTTTAAGCTATTTTCTCTTACTAAGCCTGTTTTTATTTTCCTGCTTATCTAGCAAGTTTGGTGTTGTTCCTCTGACCCTTTCAATAAAATAAACCCTTTTTTTTTTTTTTTGCTGTTGAATCTGAATGATTTCATGTCAGTGATACATGCACCTGAAAGAAGGGAGCTATCTTTGCTCTTCCAAACTACGGCAAGAAATAGGGTTTGACAGGTGGGTGAGGACAGCAGGGGTGCCCTGGAAGATGAGATCCTGGGGGTGGAAAGGTTTGAGCCCCATTACCCCTCTTTAGCCAGGTTGTCCTTTAAGAGCCATAACTCATCTAATTAAAAAGTTCATGAAATGTCCATGTGCCTCCCCTTTTGTTATTATTTAAAAAAAAAAAAAAAATGTAAATGTGCTGCCTCAGCAGGAATGTGCCCAGCCGTGGCTTTCAGTATGGAGAGCGCGCATCAGAGCTGCTCTGCCTCCTCCTTCAGGGAGTGAGCAAAAAATGTGATGCAAAAGCTATCTTAATTACTTGTCCAGGGAGGGGAGGGAGTCAGGGCAGAGGCAAAATGCACTGATGGGGCTTTTCTTTTCTGCATCAGCAGTTTATGTCCTCTGGTAGCTGGTATGTGGTTTTGGAGGGACTTCCAGAGTTTGTAAATCTGGGCGAAAAGAAATCAAAGTTGTGCCTGAAATTAAAGGCAAGGAGAAGATAAGTCTTGAAAGGTTATTGCTCAAAAGCTGTTGATTTGCAATGAGAAATCCCCTTTGCATCTATTAGGTCAGCGCTAAATGCAAAGAAAAAGCAGTGTTGTGTCCAGCCCAGAGCAAAGTTTGCAGTATGTCTATTGTTCTCAGCTCAGCTTAGGAAAAGAAACAAAACACAAGCCTCAGTGCTTTAAAGAAAGGAATTGCCTCAGACGTTCTGTTCAGTGTGTCAGACCATTTTTCCTGGAGAAGCTGCCACAAATGGCATGTGGGAGAAATGCACGTGGTCTTTGCACAGCGGTGTGAGGGATTTGTTTGCTGGATAAATAAATGAGCAGAGGAAACTCTTTCCTTGTTCAAATACTGGGGTGCAGGGAAGCAATCAGGGAGGATAAAGGTGTCGCCAGCAAACCCATTTCTTTCCAGGTAACTCAGGAATCTTTGCTCTATGTTAGCTAAGCAAACAGCTGATAATTTCACTCTGCATGTTCGTATGGAGATCAGTGCCTGCTCCCGACGGGGTACAAAAGCCTCCATCAGCACAGCTTTGCTCCTGGTAAACTTTGCCATTGGTCAACAACTGCTTGCTCCCAAAATTCTCTTTCTGAGAGGTGCTGTGTGTTCCACTGCACCCAATAAGTAGTGTTTACAGCAAAGTGAAGTGCACCAAAGCAACACTGGGCTTTAAAATGTTAGTTCTGAACCTGGCTGCAAGCAAAACTGTCCTGGAGAAGCTCACACGTGTGTGAAGTCAGGCTTTGCAGGCTGAGAAGACTTTTTTGCTGCAGAGCAGGAGTGAAAGGCCTGCCAGAAGTACGTTGTGTGTGCAAATGTCATCTTGGTGTCATTGGGTTGCAAATCAGCACAAATCACAGAAAAATAAAATCTGACCTCAACTGATAGCAGTAATAGTAGACTGTTCCACTCTGCTTGGAAGGAAATTGTAGTGACAGCAGCACTGCTCCTCTGGCCTGGAGCTGGGGTGATGTGTGGAAGACTTCAATGATGGCCCAGTGTGGGAGAAGAGGGGAGTTACTGTACTGATGCTGCGTGGGCAACTGCAGAAATGCCAAAGGATGTTTAAATGGAAGTGGGTACAGAGATCTTTGGACCTCCTCTGCTTCTGCTTTTGTTTGTTACAAATAATAATAAAAGCTTGGGAAGTCCCAGCAAAGGGGGTGCAGGGGAGGAGACCCTGCAGTGCTGGCATCCTTCAAGAAAAGCAGCTCCCTTTAGCCAGGTCAGGGCAAGGGTCCTGAAGGATGTGTCCATAAAAAATAAACCAAAAGCAACGTGATCTGCAGAAGCTGGAGGAAAGCATTGCCCTGGCCAAGCAGAGCTCATGCAAGTGGTGTTTTTCCTGCATCCCACTGGGGCTTGGTGTGATTTAGGGCGAGCAGCCAGAGCCCCTTTCAGCCAACAACTGCACGCTGTTGGCTCTGCCTGGCCGCTGGGTTATCTCTCTCTGCTTTCCTTTGGAGGAGATAAGGAGGGTATAATCAGCCTGGGAGTTTGCTGTGCTGGGAGCAGGCAGCTTGCTGCAGCTGAAATCAATCCTTGGTGTTTACAACTCCTGACATGTAGGAGAGGGGAGGGAGGGCAGGGTCAGGCACTACTAATGGGTGAGCACAGCGAGCCTGGCTCTTGCAGAGGGGTTAATTGTATCCAGAAAGAAGGTTTTTCCTCCTTAAACTGAAGTCTAAGCACAAAGCACAGCTTTTGTTTGGTGTGGGTGACCACCCTGAGTGCTCGTAACCAAATCTGAAGATACACTGGGAGTGGGAGAGTGGATGGGGCTCATGGGGGGACTGGTCGAGAGCGCAGGTTGTAAGGATTGCTGTGGGGGAGAAATGGAACAGGCACTCCCAAAAAAACACGAAGAACCAATTTTTTTCTCTGCTTTGTGAAGAATTGGACAGAAATAGCTGGCTATGAGGGCACAGCCCTCCAGAAAGGTTTGGATGGATGCATGTGGCTGGGAAGAGGCGACGGTGTTGTGCCACCATGCTGCTTGATTGCTGTTTATCAGTGCAGCCAGGGTTTTACAGGGAGGTTTGATCCATGCAGTGCTGTCTTGCAGAGCCACCAGTAACCACAAGGTGAAGGAGACAGTTGCTTTGGAGCTGAGCTACGTGAACTCCAACCTGCAGTTGCTGAAGGAGGAGCTGGAGGAGCTGAACAGCTGCATGGATGTCTACCAGAATGAAAGGTAGGGGGTTGCTTGGTGGTGGCTGGAGAATAGAAGGCTGGGCCATGAGACACATTGGCCAGAAACAGTTTTTCCAGCTGGAGACACCTATGCAAAGAGACTGAACTCAACACCGGTCCCAGCAGATCCTTTAGGAGGAGTTTGGGTTCAGATGGCATGTCCTTTGGATGCTGACATCCCGAAGCAGGAGGAATTAGGGCAGAAACAACCATCATCCCTTACCTCATCCTCCTGTCCTGAGCATCCCCCCAGAGCATGATGTTTTCTAGTGGGATCTTTAACAGAAGCAAGTAAAACTGTGGCTGCTCAGGTACCTGACCTCCTGTTCTGGCTGTTTCTGGAGTGGTTTCTTTTCCCATCCCCATTTTTTTCCCCAGAAAAGGTTAGGCATTTTGTGAATTGGAAGCCTCTGTTGCTTTGAAATACTTGTTCAGCCACCTTGTGCTTGATTCACTGGAGCCATTTAATGGGGTGAGAAAGCAGAAAACCCCAAGGCAGAAAAGACCAGGGATGTTGCAGCAACGTGGTGCTACAGATGTTCCTCCCCTGTCTGAACCAGCTGCATGGCATCCATACATCCATGTATGCTTTGCTCAGTGCCTGGTCCTCCTTGGGGAGGATTGTTCTGCTGCTGGGGACAGAAGGAGGTGCAGGCAGCATCAGTGACTCTGTCTGTCCCTCTGCTCAGCACTGGAGAGGCCACAGCTGGTGGCTGGGTCCAGTTCTGGGTCCCCAGTGCAAGAGAGACCTGGGCAGACTAGGAAGAGTCCAACGAAGGGCCATGGGGATGATGAAGGGACTGGAGCAGCTCTGCTCTGAGAGCTGGGGCTGCTCAGCCTGGAGCAGAGGATCCCATAAATCCCTGCATGATCCTGGATGTTCTCCCTCTTCCCCAGCAGTGGGCTGGTGATGTGAAATTGCAGGGCTCCCTGGATGCCAGGCATCCTCCCGGAGCTCTGCCCTAACAGAGATGCTCAGCTCTTGCAATCCACCACGTTTGTTTGCCTTGGTTCAAAAAGGAAACAACAGCAATCCCAAAACCCTGCCCAGGCCAAACAAAAGCCCCTTTGTTTGCTCTGGGCATTGGATTCAAATCTTGTTAGAGAATGAGCAACAATGGCTTTTCGACACTAATTATAGCTCATGAAGCTGTTTATTCAGTGAGTATGAAGAGACCAAAATGTGGGGGCAACCCCCGCCCTGCTCCCCAGATTTTGCCCTCCTTGGCCTGTGGTGTGCTGATTCACGTTTCTGCTAATGTGCAGTTTCTGAAGATAATGAGACAGGGCTGTTGTGCAAACCTGGGCTGGTGAGGGCCTGATCCTGCCTGACCTGCCTCCTGTCTTGCCTTTGGGGAGCCCAGTGCAAGCTGTGGATACCACCAAGGGTTCTCACCTCCCATCTGTATACAGCAGCCAGGTGATGGGACCAGTTTTGGGGCAGAGCAACAGAACTGTAATATTCTGCATGCTTAAGGCCCTTGAAGACATTTTTGTTTTAATTTTTGGCAGGGAAAAAAAAAAAATCCCACAAAAGGATCCCACAAAAATCCCAGGAAGGACAGCCAGTCCTTCCTGGCTGTCCTGCAGCTCATTCCTCAGCTCTGCGTAAATACCCTGTTTTCATGTTGGAAAACAAACCACTCCCAGCTGGGTGTTACCAATGTCATCCTAATCTGCAGCGTTTTACAGTATCGACCTGGCTGTGTGATAAGAGCTATTAATAGCCCACTGCTTTTAATAGAGGCAGCACATTTCAATATCAGGCGTAGCTGCACCCCTGAGCCCAGTCCTTATCAGCGCCCAGATTAGCGCCTAGGAGCTGGTGAATCCCTGACCTGTGCTCGCATCACGCCCCTTTCACAAGGGCTGTTAATTAAAGCAGCTTCATCACTGCAGCCCATCTATCTTTTATTGCAGAGATAAAAGCAGAAATTGAAGTAACATGGCATATTTCAGGTCATCAGCATGTTTTCTGTGTGTGTCTCGGTGCAAAGCCGATCCTTCTGCTGCGCAGATTTGGGTTCTCTTCTAGTTTTACCCTTCAAAAACACAGCTACCAGAGAGGTTGTTGTCTTCTTCCAGTGAGTCCATCAGCGTTCCCATGATTCCTTTGGGCCTGAAGGAGACGAAGGAGCTGGATTTGCTGGTACCATTAAAGGTGAGCACTGGGGTTTTGCACCTGAGATGCAATGAAGGGGAGCAGACTAGCACTTTGGGTATGTTTCTGCACATGAACGTGGTTGGGAGCTTTAGAGGAGATGCTGCAGCAGCTGGAAATGTTTTCAGTTTCGGAACAACTGCAAAAAATATATTTAGGTGGAAGAGGTGGTCTTAAAACACAAGGGAAAAAGGGAGATGGGGTCTGAAGCAATGGGGAAATAAGTGTGTTTTCCCTTGGGGTGGAGAGCAAGAGCTGGGTGGGGAGGGGATCGCTTTCCATGGTGCAGATTTTCTTGCAGGGAGAGCTGGCAAGTCACTTAGAAGTCATTTTTTATATCTTGAATATCTATTTTCAAGAGTGATTCAGGATTTTCTTCTCTTTCCCCATCCAGGATTTCATCAGCGAACACTATGGAGAGGATGGTGTCTTGTTTGAAAAAGAAATCAAAGAATTCATGGAGCTGCGACAGGTCGGTGTCCCTCGAGGTGCAAAGTCTTAACCTGCATAGAAATACCCGTTGGGGATGCTGCATTTTGCTCAGTTTTGGTCCAAACTGCACCTGTATCCTCACGTCAGGGGTTGCTAGACCACTGCAGCGTGCGTAGAGCACCCCGACTTCGGTTCACAGGTTGCAAAGTATTACAGACCTTTCAGTAATTGTTTTCTGTCCCTGTAATGGAGTCCTTTAATGACCTGATAACCTAGAATGAACAGCAGTAAACGTACCATGCCATCCCTTATTGTTGTTTTATGAATAGTTCACCCCCGGCCAGGCTAAATGACTGCTCTCTCTCCAGCTAACACGCAGCGTAGTGCTTGGAGAAGAGGAAGTGTAGAGCAAACCGGTGAAGGTGAACTTTATCCTCTCCTACAAAATAGCTCTCATAAGTAACCTCAGTTTTGCCTTGCCACGAAGCTTTGATCTTAAGAGCGGAAAGAAAAGGCTTTCTCAGGCGTGATGAAGGTCCCCATCCTGCTCTTCGTGCTGTGGGAGTGGTGCCCTGGAAAGCCACAAGCTGGGAAAAGACTCGTGACTGAAACTAGGAGAGCTCTGGCACTTCTCCCTGTGTTGAGTCAAAAAAATTTATCTATTATGAGAAAAAAATTCGTATTTCTTCCCTAGCATTAATTCCATCAGATTTTGCATGACTTTCCCTCTTAGAAAAAGTCAAATCCCAGCTTGGTTTAAATGAGTGTTGCCACCAGCAGGCTGGCTCATCCGTTGCTCCCAGGCTGCTGGCTCAGATCTGGGTGCCCCAACCTTAGTGTCTCCCCAGCCTTCCCCATGCCAACAGTGTCAGGAGGGATTGCCTCCTTTCAGCCTGCTGAAAAGCAGAAAAGCCACAGAAAGAAAGCTTCTTGTTCAGCATTAATACAACCCTGCCCCTTGCCTGCATGTTTTAGGGTGCTCCAGAGGGGCTCAGCTCCAAGCTGTTCCCCCATCCCCTGCAGTCCTGCCCCCAAAGCTTTTTGGCTGGGATTTCTCCCACCCGTAGGGTTGACCAGCATGTGCATCTGCATAAATCCCATCTCTCTCTCTCCCGTTCTCCTCTCCTCTCCCCAACATGTCTCTTCCTTCTGTCCCATCCCCGCAGGCGATGCGTACCCCCAGCCGGAACGAGGCAGGGCTCGAGCTCCTCATGGAGTATTACAACCAGCTCTACTTCCTCGACAGCCGCTTCTTCCCTCCCAACAAAAGCCTGGGTGTCTTCTTCCACTGGTTGGTGCAGCTTTTCCCAGCCCACAAACAGGGAGTGGGGAGGGAGGCAGGGCCAGGCTTCCTCCACTGTGCTGGGTTTTCCTCTGGGTTCATCCTCTGAGCTCCATCGCAAAGCCAGCGCCAAGGTTTCGGTTTCCTTTTTGCTTTTGGCTTGATGGTTTGCCTTGGGTGGATCTGTGGAAGGAGGCAGGGGGAAGTGGTGCTCTGGGGATGTGCAGCAGTGGGAAGCGAGTCCAAGCAAAATGCAAAAAGCCCTCCAGGCTCTTTCTCAAGTGGGAGCAATGGTTGATGGCTTTGATGCTTTCATCCCTTCTGACTCTTCCCTTCTCCAGGTACGACTCGCTGACGGGGGTCCCATCCCACCAGCGGGCGCTGGCCTTCGAGAAGGGCAGTGTCCTCTTCAACATTGGAGCCCTGCACACCCAGATCGGGGCACGGCAGGACCGTGCCTCCCTGCCAGGGCTCAACCAGGCTATCGATGCCTTTCAGAAGGCGGCTGGTATGTGGGTTTCCCTTGTTTTATCTCCTTGTCCGCCTCTGGACAGTGGTTGGAGCAGGGCTGGCATTTTCCTAGGACAGGAATGGTGTGAGAAAGAGGGGGAAGCAGCTGTGGAAAGAGAGATGGGTGAGTCTCCAAGGGATTGCTGTCACCCAAGAAAAAATCTGTAGGCACAGGGATGGGTTAGGGAGCAAGGTAGCAGCCCTAGACCTTTTTCCCTGAAATAGCATTACCTATTAAAATGAGATATTTGTGATGCACAGCTCCTGTGGGTGAGCATCCTGGAAATGCTCTTGTTGGCTGCTCTTCTGCACCACTCACAGAATCCCAGAATGGCTGAGGTTGGAAGGGCTTCTGGGTCCATCTGGTCCAACCTCTCTGCTCAAGCAAGACCACCTAGAGCAGGTTGCCCAGGACCATGTCCACGTGACTTTTGAGCATCTCCAAGGTGGAGACTTCACAACCTCTCTGGGCAACCTGTTCTCAGGCATGGAGAAACCTTTTGAAACCTTTTATAAATAAATCTTCATGCTCCTAACCCTCCTCAGTTGTAAGCCCAGCAGCTCCCAGCATCTTCTCCCTTGTTCAGGTGCCTTTAACTACTTGAAGGAAAACTTCTCCAACGCTCCCAGCCTGGATATGAGCGCTGCTTCCCTCAACATGCTGGTGAGGCTGATGGTCGCCCAGGTCCAAGAGTGCGTCTTTGAGAAGGTGACCTTGCTACGTGCCCAGAAAGACTTCCTCACGTGGCTGCAGCTCGCCCAGGAGGCAGCCAGGGTAAGGATGCCCCAAAAAGGTCCCCAGAGCCCTTAAGAGGGGTGACAACCTGCCGTCACTGCCACTCTGTGGATCATCCACTTGTGCTGTAACACCTGTAGGTGGAAGACGTCTACTCGCTGGTGCACCAGACGATGACCCAGGCCCACGTGAAGGATTACGTTCCCTTCTCATGGACCACCATGGTCCATGTCAAGTCAGAGCATTTCAAAGCCCTCTCCCACTACTTTTCTGCCATCGCTCTCTGCGACTGCCCAGGTGAGTGGCTCAGAGGTAGCTTCTCAGCCAAGTGCTGTCTTCATGTCCAGCAGTTGGGCTTGATGATCTTAGAGGTCTTTTCCATCCTAAGTGGTTCTGTTATTCTGTGTAGCAGCCTGGTGTTGGGAAGGCGTTGTGAGAAATCAGTGAAGGAGGCTTGCACAGGATCCCAGACCTAGGGCTTTTGGGATACTCTAATGTGCTGATCATGCCAATTGATTCAGTGACTCATACACAGGGCAGATGTCCCCCATATTCCGCTTCCTGTCTTGCATGATGCTTGCAAAGTCCTTCCAAATAGGGCCAGCAAGAAAAAAGATCTATAGGGATGTCACCTGCTGACCCCTTTGGGGCTGGTTGTGTGTCCTCAGACAGACAGCCTCCAGACCCACCTGGCCCAGATGATGGACCAGCCAAGGGCATCATCAAAAATAAAAATAAACTCCCCCAAACCATGACATCCCTGGGCTCCTTGAATTTGTTTTCCAGCCTTGTGGCTGGCTGCCCTGGGTGTCTGTGTGCAGACCTGCTGTACCCAAGCTGGATGACGTGGCCTCAGGGAGCCAGCTGGAGCGTGGAAGCGGGATACAACCTGTAATCTCCATCTGTGCTGTCACCATGGCCCCATACAAGCGATTTTGGGTCAGGCTGAGGGCTTGGGGGTGGGTAGCTGATGCACGCAGGGACCTGTGGTGTCGAGCCACCATGTGGTGGGGTGGCTGAGGACAAGCAGAGCAAGTGGAGGGCTTCTGGAGGTCTGCTTCTCAGGCAGGTTCATCTTTTTGGCCAAAAGTAGCGCTCACAGCGCTGCCATGAGCCTGGGGATGTTGCAGGGCTCAAGACCACCAAGGTGCTGGGCATTGCAGGAACAGGATTGAGTGAGGAGAGCTGCTGGGGTGGAAATGGGAGAGGGTAGGATGCTGTGGGGATGGAGACAAATAGCAGAAGGATGGTGATGGGACCAGGTGTGCATGAGGTTACAAGGGGTGGGGCAAAGCTCTCCTGAAATTTTGAAGCTCTTTGCCTGTCTCAATAACATGAGGCACTGAGGGAAGCACAAATCTGAAGGGGATCCCTGATGTGGAGGGTTTCTTTAATGCCAGCACCCTGCTGAGTTCTTGTGTGCCTGCTCACTCCCTCTCCAAGCATGCTCTGGCCCCGTTGCGGAGAATAACAAACCCTTTGCTCCCGTAACTAGCTGGCAATAAGCTCCTTATGCTGCAGTTTAATTGCCTGTGGGTGCTGGCATGGGACGAGGCAGCCCTGGAGCTGCTGGGTGCCAATGCCAGGGATGCTCATGGGGTTTTGGCATCTCCTGCAGTTTGGATCAGCAAGTCTACGGGGCTCTCTTGGTTGCTTGTGCCCAGAAGAGGAGGCTGCCACGCAAGCCTGAGCTCCCAGTGAATCCAAGGAGATAAGGAACAGCTCTGGATGGAAAAAATGATGTAAAAATCATGCACACAGAGCCTGGTGTGGTGCTTGGAACAAAGTGTCCTGACTTTTCTCTGTGTCTCCATCCCATCTGTTTCTCTCAGCGGCATCTGATGCTGAGCTGCCCGAGCACGAGAAGGCTTTTCTCCAGTTCCATGTCACCATGCCTGAGGGACCATCACTTCGTGTCTTGCTGCAGGATCCTGAGGAGAGGAGGAAGCTGGGTAAGCATGTCCACGAGGGTAAAGCCCCAGGTTTTGGAGATGAAACCCTGAATCCCCCTCTGAATGGTATTTCTAAAGGTGTGACGAGCTTCTGTGGGGCCTCTCAATGCAAGAACGCTTTTTGTTGAAAAGAGCCTTTCCTAGGAATGCAGAAAGGCATTATGGTTCCCTATGGAGGTGTTGAGGACAACCCACAGTGCTGGTATTGACACATCTGGCCAAATTAAACAGTAAAACCCTAGGCACCTAAGCCAGGTAACATCACCCAGCACAGCACAGAGAAATCCACTGGGACCTGGAGCTCCTGCAAGGAGCTTGGCTTGGGCTTGCAGCTGCCTTGACTTGACAAGGAGAAGCTGTGAAGGCTGAGGGTGGCTTTTTTCTTTTTTTTTGCTGCATCAAAAGGCTTGGGAGACGAGAGCTTCCTCCCACACAGATTTTCAGCTTCAGGGAAGAGACAGAGCATTGCTTATTCAGCTGAAGTCATGTTTTAGCAAAGAGGCAGGAGTGAGAGCAAGCTCAGTGCCCTGCTTCTGGGGTGTCACCTCCTGCTTGCCTCCTCCACAAGCTGCCTCTTGGTCTTCTTTTTCCGAAGTCTCCATTCAGTGTTTGCTTGTGAAAAATAAATGTGCAGATGCCAGCCTCAGCCCTAATTTTGATCTGGAAGAAGGGAAGAAACTTGCAGCATTATCACCATCTCCCTAGAAGGATATTTTTTCCTCTTCTCTTGTCTCATGGTTTTATAACATTGTGTTTTATTCCACTGTCTTCAATAAACTAGAGCCAAAAGCTTGCACAGCGTCCGCGCCTGACCTGTATTTTCCATGATCTCTTGTCCATTTGTTCATCAGTGTAAATAGCAGGAGTTAGTGAGAAGTCATTAAAACCTACTTGCTGTAGCATTTTCTTGCCAAGGAGTGAGGCTGGCTTGTGGGTGCTTGGATAGAATATGACTGATGCATTAGATAAGATCATTTTGGAGAATCTCTCCCTCTCTGTTTTTCATCCAGCCTTAAAATCTTTCCTTGATTGCAACATCTTACACAAAACAGAGGTCTTCAGGCTGTGGTCCCTGTCACTGGGAGCAAACTCCATCATCTCCCTGGCTTATGTTGCCACCATGTGTCCTAAAGATGGAAATGCTGCAGGCACACGTGTTTCTGTAATAGATGTCTCTATATATGTATATATTTATATATATATATTTTTTTTTCTCTAGTTTAGCATTGGATACCTTTGTCTCAGTCTCTCTTGAAGGGGATGTTGCAGGACATTCACAGGTCATTTGTTTGTGAGTCATTGGGATTTCTCTGGCTGCTCTCTCCCCACAATTTGTTTTCACAACAGTGAAAACACCTTCAATGCCCAATGAGAGGAGGAAAGTGAGAAAGGGCACTGGACAGGATGGAAAGGACCTGCAGGGCAGGGTGAAGGCTGTGCTTAGCCTAGAAAAGAGGGATCCGCAGCAGATCTCCCCGAAGCTGAAGTGCTGTCACCACGAGGACAGGGCTCAGTTGTCCTCTGTGCCCACGGGGGACGCGAGGCGATGGAGAGAAGTTAATTTGTGGAGATTTAGGTTAAGCGATAGGAGGAACTTCGGGGGCGGCAGAGCCTGGTGCCAGCCTCCCTCTCCGGGTGACGGCAGCTCCTTCGCCGGCGATTTTTTGGGAACACCTGCCAGCCCATCTCCAGCATCGGGGGAGTGAAGTAGGTCACCCTTCAAGGTCCCTTCCCAGCCCTCCATCGGGGGCTCGAGCTGACGGCTGGGACCTACTCCATTTAAAGCACGTTGGCAGGCTGCGAACGTGACGGGGCCGTCCCTGAGTCACGTCGGGTGACACAGCCGCGGAGGCTGCTTTAATCCGTGGGCAGCCGAGCGAGCTGAGAGAGCCTGGGCTCAGAACGGTGCTGAGCTGCCATCTCTCCGCTTCCTACAGGCAAAGCTCACCTAAAGAAAGCCATCATGAAGCACGAGGAAGCCATGAGGATCCACGGCTTGTGCAAGATCCTGCGGAAGATGGACATCCTCCAGGAGGTCCTCTCCTTTGCCCACAAGCGCTCGCTGAGCAAATATTCAGAAATCGACCATGAGGAGGACTTCTTTGAAACTGGAGATGCTCCGGATATTCACCGTAAGTGGGTTTTGGGGCATGGATGGTGGGAGTAGTTGCTGTGGGGTTTTTATGGGTTGCACCAGCCCTGCATGGGGAGCAGGATGCAGAGGCAGCAGCTGCCCCTTTTGCTTCTACCTGACCCGGTGAATCTGCTTTTCTCGCTTTTCCACTAGCCAAAACGCATCAGAAGCCGGAGATCAAATCACCCAGCTTCTCCCAGGTGAAGGTGACCGATCTCTTCCACAGGCTGGTACGTACAGCTGCGAGATGTGGTGGCCCCACGGGAGCAGATGTCACCTCCTCCCCTGCATGCTCTGCTTTCCTGCTTTCTTTCCTCCTGGTGCAGCTGCTCTCCCAGAAGGACGAGCCACCTCCTTGCAGACAGGACCCGGGCAGGAGGAAGGCTGGGAGGGCACAGATCTGTCTGTGTGAGACCTGAATGGGTCAAGCCTGATTCGATAATCTGCCTTGCTCTTTGATACAAATCTCCTGTCATGCATGGGGAAGCAGTCACGGGTGTTTTGGGTGGGCTTTGGTCCAGGAAGGACCAAAGGGACCGTTTAGTGGAAGCTTTTTGGGCAGTAGACCAGGCTGAGGGTAGCATATCCTGTGGGAAACACTGCTCTGTCTTAGATACGTGAT
This sequence comes from Alectura lathami, assembly GCA_013399715.1. Taxonomy (NCBI): domain Eukaryota; kingdom Metazoa; phylum Chordata; class Aves; order Galliformes; family Megapodiidae; genus Alectura; species Alectura lathami. The sequence continues at coordinate 5,915 of VXAV01008920.1, read as the reverse complement.
GGGGACCAACTGGGATGCACTAGGAAAATCCTTCCAGCTCCTTATCCCTACCTGCCTTGGGCTTACAGAGTCCTGGGGAGCAGGGCTGAGCTTTAGGGCTGCTTTGGGGGCTGCAGTGGCTGCGCTCTTCCTGTCCCCCAGGTACCCCAAGCACATGTAGCACCTTGGGGAGAGATTGGGCAATGGATTTTATTTCCAGAAGAGGGGAATTAAGAGCCACCTCTGCACTGGAGCTTTCTGCTTCATTTGCTTGAGGATTGAAAGGTCTGAAATGGTGCCAGCTCCTTGACCTTGGCAAGAGCTCGTCCTCCTGCCTTGCAGGGAGGATGTTCTGACCTAAGCTGCGCCTGCGAGAATAGGAAAGGAGGTCTGAGATCCTCCTGAGGTCCTTTCCAGCCTGCACAAGTCTGGGCTGCTGCTCACAAAACCATCTTACAATTGCTCTTAGCTCCTCTAGCTTTGTAGTGCGTAAATGTGCTGGGTTTTCGGACATGCAGGCAGGGCAAAATGCTGGGCAGGCTCAAAACTGTGTCCTGAAAGAAATGCAAAAGACAGGCTTTCTTGCTCTGCCTCCTCTCCGTCAAAGGTTGCAAATCTGCAGGGAGTTGCTCTTGCACCAAAAAGTGCTTTCCTTGTTTCTGCTTCACCCCAGGGGCCCCTCTCGGTTTTCTCAGCCAAAAACAAGTGGTACCCAGTGCGGAGAGTCCATCTGATGAGAGGAGAGAACGGCTTTGGGTTCACGCTGCGGGGAGACTCCCCCGTCCTCATCGCTGGTGTCATCCCGGGGGGCTGTGCTGCCGTAAGTACCCCGAGCCCTGCTGCTCTCGTGGGAATGCTGGAGGGTGGAGGATCCCCCCCCATTTGGTGATGTGATGTTGGATGGAACAGGATGGAAAGACTGAAACACAGATTTATCTCTGTGAAAATTTGCTGTTTGGGCTTTCCAGCGTATCAGGAACAACTTATTTTTTCCAGCAGAAGCATCCTGGTGGGATGCCCAAGAGATTCCCCCAATCGCTCCGCACTGTGCAGCACCCACTATTCCACCCGGAGCCCAGCATCTCCATAACAACAGGCTCCTTAGCAGCAGGATCGCATCCCTTTTCGGGAAACGAAAAGATTTTAGATGAAGATCTGAACCGCAACGTGTCCCTAAGGCTACTAACACTCGTTGGACTGAGCTGGGGGGGACTGCACTCCGGATAGACACTAAAATGTGGGGAGTCCCCTTGTGGACAGGTTACTAAACCTCCCTTGCAGCTTGGCCAGCAAGGGTCACTCCTGTCTGTAATGTCCCCAGCACATGCTTTGCTTCAAGCATGTGGAGTGCCTTGTTGATTCCAGACACATGAAGTGGGCACTTAGGACCTTGCAAATCTTGCTGTGTTTTCCCAAGGATCAAGGCTTGCAGGCACTGATTTTTGTTTTATGGAAACCTTTAACATTAACCTTTATCTGCAAGTCGAAGTTGTATGTGATCCTGTCACAGGGCTGGGAGTTTATTGCATGCTGGATGTCGAGTGTGGTCATCACTGGCAACTGCAAAATAAATCCTTAGTCTGTGAGCATCCCCCCTCTGCACGCATGCTGCAAAGCAGCTGTAAAATGAGTAGGATGAAGGCTTTGGCTGTCTAAAGATATAGGAGCAGGGCAGAGCCTAGCCCTCCCCATGGCTTGTGTCTGCAGGATTGGGACCTGCTGGCTAGGGAGGAAAGCAAGCAGATCTCATGCTGCAGCATGGGTGAATCCTCTCTTTTTTTCCCTACAGGAAGCTGGGCTGAAAGAGGGTGACTACATCATCTCGGTGAACGGCAAGGATTGCAGGTGGTCCAAGCATGCCGAGGTGGTGCAGCTGCTGAAGAGCACAGGGGATGAGGGCGTGGAGATCGGGGTGATAACCCTGCAGGGCTCGGAGGGACCAAAAGCTGTAAGTCATATCCCGAGCTTTGAGTGAGAAATTGCAGATCTGGGAGGAGAAGAGGGGCTGTGGTCTGCTTAAGGCTCTGCTCTGAGTCTGGTGCAGCAGGTTAGTTTGCAGCCAGCCTGCCAAATATAAAGCAGGCAGCAGGCTGCAGGGATAGAAAGCTTTGTTATTTTGCTCTTAGCCTTGAGCAAAGCAAGCTGCTTTGCAGGGGCAGAGGTTTCCCAGTGTCCTGGGGCAGGGTTGGTGCCAAGCATCACGTTTACACTCCCAGCTCTGTGCTGCCCTGCCTTCACTCGTCTCTGCTCCCCCAAACAGGCAGAGAAGAAAGCAGCAGCGATGTCCTCAGGCAGCGGGCTGCTGAAAAGCAACAAGGAGAACAGCCGGAAGAGCTTGATGAACAGCAAGAGCGCCAGCACGCTGCTGGCCTGGAACAAGAAGAGCAAGCGGAGCAAGAACAGCACTTACAGCGTCCCCTTCACCGCCGTGGGAGACAACGAGGTCATGTACTGAGGCTAGGTCATGTCCCATGAGCTCTGGGGCTGGCTGCCTGTTGATCCTCACGAGCTCCAGTGGCCTCTCCGGGCTGCGCTGTGTCGTGGCCGCGTGGAGCATCCCTGATCCAGAGGTTGCTGGGACCATCCCCCTCCGGGGACATGCCGCTGGTCGGATCCTCTCTGAAGAGGCGATGGATGCAGAGCCCCCGTTGCTGCTGATTGCCAGACTCTCCCATCTCCTGCTTTAAACTCTATGAGGAAACACTGATTTATTTTATTTTTTTTTTTGCTCTTAAGGGGTTGGGGGGAGCTGTGCTTCGGTATAAAGCAGGGACTGGTTTGTGGCTTCTGCTCAACACAAGGAGCAGCCAAACCAAGCCCAGCCATTAAAGCGAAAGCTGTAACCTTCTCTAGCGTCTCTCAGGCTTTCTCTGCAAGGTAGAAGGCAGCACCGTCGCCGTGCCGCTCGCTGCCGTCGGAGCCAGGTCATTAAGGAGCATCCAGGAGATGGAGAGGGTTTCAGTTCGGTGAGCCCCACGTTAACAACACCCATGAGGGCAGATGGAGATCATGTTTGACTCCCCTTTTTTTGGGAGAGGGTTTAGCTCAGGCACTGATGACGTGCAGTGATGGTGTAATGGGGTCCTATGCAGACCTGCCTGTGTTAGGCAGCACTGAGCTGCACATCCCTGCTGTGAGGCAGGTTAGAGGTGCCCCAGCGAGCTAGGACAAGGTTGACCATGTGTCCCCATCATCAAGTGACAGTGTGTCACGTCTTCCATCAGGTTATCAGCAGCGAGGCAGGTTGTGGGCTACACGTCCTCTTGTGTTTTGCAGATAGTGTATGGTTGGTCACGCCTGAGCCAGCTCAGATAGAAATAGGAGCACGGATCTGTGCCGTGCTGAACTGGGGCACTTGCGCAGGTTTTTGGTTTAGTGGGCACTCAGCTTTGCCCAGCAAATGCAGCCCGGCTGCGCAGCCTGCTTCTTTGGAAGAAAAGGGAAAGATTTAACGTGCATTTGTTGTCTCGTTTTTTTAATCAGTAGAGGTGGATTGCCCTAAATATGTGAGTAGATTAATAGCTAAGAGCCTTGTTTCTTACTTGGTATGAGATTAAAATTCCAGGAAGATAGCTTCTCCAGATTATTAAACTACTAAATTTGTGCTAGTATTGGATCTTGCACACGTTGCTAATACCCTAACACTGTGCTGTCAGCATTTGTACCAGAGCTGCCCTGATGGATGCATGCATCTTGATAATTGTGCTGGAAATGCAGAGAGACTCCGAATACGCACTAGATATATTGGCAAAATTTTCTCAATCCCATTTCTTCCTCGTGCATTATTTTTCTGAAAGCTAAAGGGCTGTCTGGTCTTGAGTGCTTGGATGATCTTGGTAGATATAAAATACCCTTCAGAGATGCAATTGTATTTTTGTACTTTTTAAGTCGTGATAGATTTGGAGCGGGAGCTTCGTGAAACCAGGAGCGGGTTGGCAGCGGGACACTGCCGCGATCACATCCCCTGGGGTTCTACCTCCATTTCCCCTCAGTGGCTCAGTGCCCACGTGTCAAGCTTTCGGCTCTGGTTTTATTTAGGGGGAACTGGAGGAGGGCTTCCAGCTCTGTCTTCCTTACTAAGAATCCTCTCTGTTGGTGCGATGTGAGACCTAGACGTCGTCAGACAGGATTACGGGTCTGGCTGCCACCACAAGGCCATCTGCTGCAGTCAGATTTTCTGCATAATTTTGCCAGCTGCTCGACATAAGAGCGGTAAGATTCACAGAAAATAGCTGCCTTGCCATTAAAGCATCCTAAACACCTAAATGTCTTGGAGCTAGGGATGTACTTATTTAAAAGAAGCGTGGGCATCGCAGTTCCTCCCGCATCACCCAACCCTTCCGTTGGCATTGCCAGAGGGGTTGTGTTTTGTGCGTGTCAGGTTATTTTTCCTAACACTAGTGGTTTTTTTTTTTTTTTTTTTTTTAATTTGTATGTGGACTCTCACCTTTTATGGATTAAACAGCACTGATTTGAAAACACTTCGTAACGTGTATCTTTTGCTAATGATAGGTGGACTGAGTGCAGTAGCTGTGGTGGTGGAGTAAGCCCTGGGTTGGGCTGGTGAGCGGGTCAGGTTGGGGTCTGTTTTATGTAAATCTGGAGCTGAGGGAAACGGTTTGGCTCTAGTGTGACTTGATCCAAGGGAAACCAATCTGTAAAGTATCCAGATCAGTCCAGCAGCCCTTGGTGAGCTGTCATCTCCAACTCCAGCGTGCTGTTAGGGGAGCTGGTGGCTTTGTCACATGGAAGTAAAGCAAGGGGTGGGGAGTGGAGCTAAGGTTGGATCTCTTGGGTGCTTTACTCCTAAATAAAAAAGGAGACCATTTCAGAAAGTCATCCTTGCTTCAAAGTGCTGGTTTTGGAAGAGTGCATCATTGAGGATGAAGGCATCACTACTTCTCACCTCCGAGCTGGAGGAGGAGGTCACTGGAGGGGGACCAAGCCCACGGCTGGAGGGGAGATGGCTGCCAGAGCCCATGATCCCGCCCCACAATTGGGGCGTACACCCCAATGCACCCCACAGGAGGTGAAAGGACGGAATAACCCCTCTTCTGAGACGCAGAGATGGGTTCAAACCCCTTCAGATGGAAACAAACCAAGGTCAGTGTTTTCAACACTAGATTAATGTCTAAAAGGGTGGTGGGGAGCCTCCTCTCCTTGGACTCAGCTTCTTCTCCCACTACCGAGGCACAGTTAAAATAACATCTGACTCCTGACTTCTTTTTGCAATATGGCCACTTAGGACTTGTTTCCTCCTTGATCAGGTCTTCCGTGCCCAGCACCAACCATGAAGCCCTATCAGGTTTTTAAACCATGAATGTCTGCTGGGTTTTTAACGCCACCCTCGTTTGTTCTGCTGCAGTAGATCCCTTTCCCGCCTACCACTGAAGTGGGAAACTCGTGATGCTGTAGGCAGGATCCCTTCCCCACTCTGATGACAGCTTTTCAGATGTGTGCTCCACCAACCAGAGCCTGGTGTTCTCTGCTGAGCATCTATGGAGCTGGGTTTTGATATGCTGCCCTCCTCCATCTGGACCAGGAAATGCAGAGATCCTGGTGGGAGGGAAAGCATAAGCAGGAAACACAACAACCATTGGAAAAAAAAAAAAAAAAAAAAGAGGTTTATGAATTTGATATTTCTCCTTCCTGCAGCAAGGAGCTCCAGGTGGGTCCAGGAGCTGAGGTCATCATGGTTTGGGACCAGCGAACACATCTCATCTGATGACCAGCAAGGAAGTGCAATGAGGGCTTTAACCCCTTCTTGATTTCTAAGGCCCTTGAGTCAGAAAACAGTGGTGCCCACAGTCTTGGAAACTGTATCAGGTAGAGCCCAACAAACCCATGGGGTTTCAGCCAAATTTCCTACCTTTGGGGTTGAATTTTCCTCTTCTCCAAGCTGCTTGCTTAATGATAAAAAAAAAAAAAAAAAAATC